>LSSL01007035.1:0-14129 GCA_001953115.1 Smittium mucronatum | reverse complement strand
GGATTTTAATCGAGGTTTTTTATACGCTTTATTTATTAAGAGTTCTGTATTCAAGTTCCTAAGATCAAAGCCGAATTCTTAATATCCTTTTTATAAAGAGTAAACCTCTTTGTATTCAGGACTTGTTTTTTATTTTTTTTAAGGTAAACTCAGATCAATATTGGTCTAATAACAGTAGTACTCATTTCATTCATCATGAATGCTTAGATATATAAAGAATAAATTCCTTTGATTTCAATTCCAAATATGAAATCATTCCACAAAAACACACACATATATATAAATTATTATTATTTTATACTATATCAATAATCAGCTGAACTAATTTAAAAATATTTTATATGATAATTTAGACCATTCTATATGAAAATGCATATATTTTTTATAAAAAAATTAATACAGAAAATAACAATAATGTTTTATTAAATATAATTTAAATTGATACAGAATTGGTGTTATTTTTATTTTCTATTTTATTCCTGAAAAATTATTGTTTAAGATGGAATATTATTTTTGTCAAAGTAAAAACATAAAAAAAATGTGTAATATCTTTTTCTGATTAAATTTTTATCTGATAAAATAAAATGATTATATAAAAGAGGGTTTAAAAAATTAAATTTTAATTTAAAATCTTTTAGGTTTTTAAATTTTGGCAAATACGGAGGAATGAAATTTAACTTCTTCCAAATATTTTTTCACAGTAACATTCAAGTTTAATTTTTGATAAATATAGTTTTTTCGTTAAAAATAAAGCATAAAAATATCTTTAAAATTTTTAAGTACTTTGTTATATTCTTGAATCTCACATTTAAAATATTTAAAGCCTGAAGACTCATTTTTTTAAACCCAAAATTTTGGTTATTTTTTAAAAAAAGACTCATTGAAAACTTAATATTTTTTAATGAGATATGGAAAATTGATTTATTTTAAAATTTCTTCTTGTATTATCAAATAAGTATTTAAAATATGATATTGAATATTTTTTATTAACTCACACATATATGTGATATAAAATATTCGTTTAAAGTCTAGTTTATGTCCAGATCGTATTTTTTTTAAAGTTAATTTATTTATAATATTATAATACTAGACAAGTCTAAAATAAAAATACAATTAAATAAAAGTATATCAAATTTCATCCCACTTCCATCTGTTGCTCTAGCGGCTCCACACACACTGGGAATTGGTTCAAGGCAAGTACAGATCATAAAAACAGTAAAATATTTTAACAAATCAATTTTATTTTAAAAAAATATAATGTTATATATTTCTTCGAAACATTTATTTAATACACTACTAAATATTCTAGATAATTAAAATACCAAAATTTCATCTAAAATAATCCTTTCGAAAGTTTATTAAGCAAATAAATCGCAAAAACCCAATATAAAAATAAATTAGAGCTAAAAATTAATAATTTATACTTTAAAATATTTTCATAATAAAAATTCCAAAATATATAAATCTTTTTGCTTTTAAGTATGAAAAAAGGTGATATATACGTGAATTCAATTTATTTTCTATTTTTTTCGATAATGTTTTTTTAAAAAAAAAATATTTATGCTCTGATATATCAAACTTTAACAAATTTGTATAATTAAATTTTTTTTTAACTAATATATTGGAGATTTAACAATAAATACTTTTTTCATGTTAATTTTTTTTTTTTTGATTAATATATGAACAAAAAATATAATAATTTATGTATAAGGAAATTATACAGTTATTTAATTTTATTAGAAGTTTCCTATTTCAATTTCACCGTTTAATAACTAACCCAAAAATAAAAAATAAAATCCAATCAGAATCTTTTTAGTTATAGATAAAAAAAATCTTTTTTATAAAAGTTATCAGTTTTTTTTTAAACTAACTAGTATTTTTGAGCCAAACAAATTCGCGTTATTTTATAATTATCAAGCCTTTTTAGCATTTCATATTAAATAACAGAAATAATTTGCCTTTTTTGCCACGGAATTTGCTGTTCATAAGTTTTTGCTAACACTTGATATTTTATTTTTGTTAAAATTAATCTAGCACTTATGAGCTATGGTTGATTTATATTTTATTAAAATAGAAAAAATATTAAATTGCGAAAAAGCATCTATTTAACTTTACAGAAAGATTATAAGGATATCTCTAAAAAAATATTCAGTCTTAATCGCAAAATTTTGTTTTTTGATATTTAATTTTACTTTATTGGATTTAGTTTTTCGGTTTAGTTTTTCCCAATAAGATTTTAAAAAATTAATAGAAATCATATTACGAATAATGATAAAAAGTAAGTATTCATTTTTTTGTCATGAATGAATATATTATGATATTTATAATAAAATTTAGCTTAACTGATAGGAATATGTCAATTTGAAATTAAACGGGGTTTATACCTATATAACCTTCAGTTTGATCAAATGGCTGTAAATTATAATTTTTGAAAATCAATAAATCAGTAATCTGTCAAATTTACTTATTTCGTTATTATAATCTGACCTATTTTTAAATATATCATTACCTTCTAAAGGCATTTAAACAATATTTTTCTAAAAATATTCCAGTTTTTATATTCAATATTAAAAAAACTGATATTGAAATGAAGTATAAAAATATTAATTGGTTTCAATATTGATAAAAAATTGCTAAAATGCATTGGTTATAACTATTAAAATTAAGAAAATAAAAAATTTTACTTTTTTTTCAGACTTTTATTGATTGCAGATTTTTTATTAGAAAATAAGATACAAAATATATATTTTTTAAAATTTCACAATAAATTTAAATTGCAGTATAATGGTCATAAAAAGTTTTTTATTTAAATTTAACGTAAATTATCTTTTAACATAGAATTTATTACTTTTAATATTTTTTCGATTTTATTATAGGTACTACCAAATATATTGTCTATTTTAGTACAAATTTTTTATATTTATAAATCATTTTTTACTTTATAAATTATAAAAATAGTTATATTATTATTTTTCTAATATGTATTTATAAATCTTATATAATTATTTATACCATAAGCCAGAACTTACTAATATTTAAGAGATACTATTAATATACTATAGATATATATTCTCTGAAAAACTAATATAACATTTAACACAAAGTAAATATCATTACTCATACGACATGGATAGTTTTTTTTGCAAATATATTTTAAAATTTTTTTTTGATATTTATGAAAAAAAATTTCCATAAAATAAAAAAAATTAAAATTCTGTCAAATAAGGCAACTAAAAATATTAAAAAAAAATAACTTCATTTAAATTTAAAAAACAACATTAATAAAAGAAAAATGCATATTAATTCAAAAATCAGTACTTTTTATTTTTATTTAATGATAAAACAATAATTTTAGTAATATCAAGCTATTAAAGAAATGGGTTAAATAAATTTTTTATTAGAATAAAAATGTTGGATCAACAATGAAATGAAATGAAATAAAATTAGTCATTGAGATATAATCTTCTATATTAATTCATTAATTCATTAATTCATCTTCATTAATTATATATTATGGATTAGAAAACTTTTATTCATACCTGTAAATAAACTTTATTATTTGTTTAATTTACTCTTTCTGCTCTCATAAGAATTTTAAAATCAATTTTTGAACTATTAAAAAATTTACCTTGGGAAAAAAATCGCAAATATCGATTAATGGCTATTTTTTGGCACAGAATAGTGTTCTAAAGTTGATAAATAATATAAATAATTAAACTAGATGTATTATTTGTCTAACTATTCATATTTTTTTTTGTAAAATTTTCATTATTTTTGTGTATTTTCAAATTAGATGTTTTATTGATGAAAAATTACAATTAATTTTAAATAAAAAAATAAAAAAAATTTCATTTTTTTGATATAACATGACATTGTTTCATGGTGTCTGAAAAATGGATAACCTTGAAATTATTTCTTTCTATTTGCATTGAATAATGACTAAAGAAACGCTATATATAAGTCAATATAAACTGAGATTTTTAAAATTTAAGTAAATTTAAAATCTTATTCTTATATTATTCCTATACAATATCTAAGTAAAAAGATAAAAAAATAATAAAATTAATGAAGCATGGAATTTAAATAAATTATCCATAATTTCATATAAAAATACTTTTTGATTTTTTAAGATAAAATTATCTTAATTTAAATGGTTTTTGAATTTAATACATATTTTAAATAAAAATTATGATAAAAAACCATAAAAAATGCTAATTTTATATGTTATATGTTATTCCCTTTTTTAGTCAAAATATTTGAATTATTTTAGTCTTCTGAAAAAAAACTAGAAAAAAATTAATAGCTTCCTGATTTTGTGGAAATAAAATTTTAAATGTTCAGTTTTATTCTGAAAACCCCCCAAATAGTTGTTTAAATTGTCGGAAATTGAAAACATTGGAGAATTTTTTTATTAAGACAAAATTCTAAATTAATATTCCCGATAATAAATAGAAAATTTTTGAAAAAAATAATAAAAAACTGAAATTTTTGAAAATAACAGAAAATATTTTAAAATGAAAATAATAAACTGAAAAATATAATATAGATAAAATTAATTGAAAATAAAAACTTTTAGTGTGTTTTTTTATAATCAACACAAGTTATTTGACACTTTAAAATAGCAACTAAATGATTAAATTTTCTATATATGTAACAACACACATCCTCTATTTCAGAAATAAATACAATTATTGGGTCAAATTTTTATTTTATTTTATATCTGATTATTATTTAAAAAACGAATTTTTATTCTGTGTTGAAAATTTTTTATCATCAATTAATTTTATTTTATTCTCCAATATTTTTTGCTAATCGGGATAGAAACTAGCTGAATTTTATTTTGCATTTTAAATTCCATTTACTCAATTTTTGTTTTCCAAAGTATTTAAACTCCACAATTATATAATAATTAAGATTTTATTATGATTTTTATTTTATAATATCAAAAAAACCTGATTTTTATTCGTTATTAATTATTTTATTAATTAAAAATATAGATCAATATCACTTATAATAACCATAAAAAAAATAATAATACATAAGCTTAATGATCAAAACTACTTAAAATAAATGTACTACTAATATACGTGAAAGGGATTACAAAATAGCACATCTAGTTTAAATTAAAATTCTCTTTACATTTCTCTGATTTATGTTATCAAAATCAGTAATAGTGCTGGAAAAGCAATAGAAATATAATAATACACCAATTCATATCAATTTCAAGCCATGAGTACAAAGATACTTGCTCTTTGTAAAAAGAAGTATATAAGACATTATTGAACTTAAAATTCTTAAATATGAGTACTTATGGAACTAAAAGTATTAAAAATTTCAAATTAAAATCCAAGAAAAATTGTGGAATTTTTATAATAAATCTTTATACCCAAGTTATCCTTAAAAAATAACTGATCTGATCTGATTTATAATAAACTTTCTTACCTTTTTATTATTATATACATAAAATTACTTGTTCTTTTTTTGTGACTTTATTTAAAAACATAACATCTTAATAACAACCCTAAAATACGAAAATAACTTTTAGAAAGGTTTTTTTGGTAAAGCTGGCTCCACAAGACCGAAAGACCCGGATTTTAAATAAATTCAACACACACATATATGTATATATAACCATCTAAAATTATATTAATATAATTAAGATCATTGGTATAAAATAAGAAATTTAAATTTAAACATTTTTAAAACTTAGAAAAAGTTTTTTCGGATGATTTTAAAAAAAAATCATATATAGATAAGAAATTTCAAAGCATAAGTTTTTAAATATTCACTAGGATATATCATTGAAAATTCAATAGTTGTTTCCAATATAAAAATCAATTTAAGAGCGCTAAAGATTATATTAAAAAATAGAATTAAAACTAAGACGTTATTTTATATTTTATATTTTTTAATTTTGATTTAAATTTCAATAAATTTATTTAATATGTTTAAAAAATAGAAAAACATCTTTCCCAATAGAAATAGGCGTGATAATATAAAAATAGAAGAGTCTTAAATTAAAGCAATATATTAAAAAATTTCATAAGATAACTCTATTTTTTTTAAAATTATAAAAAGGAAAAAAATATAATATATCGCTTTAAATAAGAGAATAAATATTTTCTAATCTATTATTATAACAATTATAAATTTAATAAATAGATATTGCTCAACATTCCAAATTTCAATCACATTTTTCAGTAAAAATATATTTCGAAGTATTAGTATTCAAATAAATAAACTTTAAAATTTTATATCCTTTGATAAAGTGAAAAATTGACATAAATAATTCATTTTTAAAAACGTCAGTTAGTATTTTCGGTGATGTTTTAATATTCCGAAAAAAGTTATGGAGTGATTTAGATAAAAAGGGCCACATTGATATTAAGTATTTAATTTTGTTGTTGTTTTAAACCTTAATTATTTATTAAAAACCACATATATTCTATTTTTATGAGTCATAGCATTTGTTCGTGTTAAAATAAATTTTATTTATGTAAAAAAAAAATCGTAATTTCCAAAAAAATAACGAATTTTTTTTTATGAGAAGTTAAATATTCTCTGAGATTGAGAATATTATGGATTAAAAAATCATTCGGTTTAAATAAACATTTTTTTAAATAAATTTCAAGAAGTAATAAAAATTATTTTATAAATCAGAAATTTTAATTCAAATTAATAATAATTCAATAATTTGAATGGATCTGATATAATTTTCTAATTTTATAAGGCATTAAAAATATTAAAAACTTATTTCAGATTAATTTATAATTTATTTTTGAGAACTTCTAGCTAAATAGAATCATCACTTCGTTGAATTTCTGTTTTACAACGGAATAGGTGTTTCGATTTTAAAAATAATAAGCTAGAATAAACTTGATAAATTTCATTTCATTTCTGAACAGTAAAAAAACCCCCATTATCTTATTTATTTTCTTTTATTCCATTTAAGAATTTTTTTTTGCTGATTCATTTTTTATTAAAATAACCAAAATTTAAATTTGGAAACTTATAGTGGTTTTACCTTTTTTTCATCAATGAAATTAGCATTAAAACATAAAATTCATAAATAAAACCTAATAAATTGATAACCGGTAATGATAGCAAATGTTTTTAAAATTACTTGTAAAGTGTATAATAGTGAACTCAATATTTTTTGATACAAAAATTGTGTTTTAAATATTAATAGCGATCATTCTAAAATCTGGAAAAGATTGAAAGTATCCAAATAATAAAAAATTACAATATTTTAAGATAAATCTATAATAATAATTTAGAATTTATTAAAATTATGGTATACTTTTTCGTAAAGTTGGTTTTTAAAGAAAACACAAAAAATCGGTAAAAAAATCCTTGAAATAAAAAAAATTCTTGAATTGAAATCTTTAAATCTGAGTTAATCATTTTCTATACATGAAAATAACCAAATATTTTTTGTGTATAAAAAATCCATTTTTTCAGCTAAAATAGACACTTTAAGTTAATTTTAAACATTTTATGATCAATAAATCTGGTTTTAGGTAAGAGAATAAAAATCTATTTGGTACATAAATTTGACTCCATATTAAAAAATCAATAATAATAATAATTTTAGATCTTGAAAATATTTTCAAATAATGCACTTGCACCAAAGATAAAAGTAATAATAAAAATTATTTTATAAATGTCCAAAAAGAAAAGAAATATTTATTTTATATTTTGATTTTTGTTTTGATTTTGTGTTTTTTGGTTTAAATTATTTTTTCGATTAATTATAAAAAGTAAAAACAAAATTCGTTTTTATTTTTAGGTATAATTGATTGTAATAGCGGAATTATTTCCAATCAATTTTCTCCATTGACGCATTTTCTTTTCTTGATTTAAAGGCTTGATTATTAAAAAAATTCATGAAATTATACACTAATATTTTGCTCAAAATTATGCTACTACTGGTAAATTTTAGTATATAAGGTGGAATCTATTCGAAAAAAGGTTTAAATAGTAAAATTATTAATAAATTAGCTCATCGATTTCAGCAACTTTTTCGCTTTTTGTCTTGATTTTTTAAAAAAAAATTGATGTCAGCACTTATTTTTTAATTTAAGAGAGACATCTCATCAAAATGCATGCTTAATTTGGTGTTTATTCCTTAATAAATAATTTTATCTTATGCTATAAATAAAAATTTAACAGTAACAATGACATTTTAATCTTTGAAAAGATATTAGTTCATAAACTTAATTTTCTTTTTCATAAAAAACTTTAAATTAATGACAGATTAGTCAATTATTATGTCTTGTGAGCTGAAATTTTTTTATTTAGTTTGAGTTAGATATATAATTACAATACCTTAATATGTTTAAGTTATCACTCTATTTAATATTTATATATATTAGAATTTTTTTTAAACATATTTCTAATTAATTACTATAAAATGAATATATGTATAAAAAAAATTCATAAGTAAATTGGATGTTTTAATATTTATATATTATAGAATTTGTGTAAAAATAAATAACTTGTGCATATTTATGAACTTTGACTTTTTATACATAATTAGACAGTAGTTAAATATATATTTTAATATGAAATTTTTATTTTGAAAGAAATTTAACGGTTATATTTTTTTTTATAAAAAAAACTATATTCATAAAATTTATAAATAATTTCAGTTTTAAATTTTTAAATTTTTAGACTATTTTTTTATAATAAAATCTCAAGTAAATACCACATAGAAGCATGCTAACTTTGATTTTATTGTCTTAAAACCAATTGAGTAAAAAGATTAAGAAAAATTTCAAAAACACTTGCACTCAAATTTTTCCATCGGATTAAATATACGTGAAATATCTGAATATATTTTATGTTAATATAATGCCGAACAATCAATTTAAACATAATAGCTCTATATCGACGAAATTGGAATGTCAATATAAAAAATCAATTTGTAAAAAATATAATATTTTTATTTCCAAAAAACGGTTTGGTTTTTATAATTAATATATTTATTAATATAAAGAAGTTTTAAATTCTAAAACAATATATTTTAACTTAAAAATAAACTGAGAAGTGTTTCAGTTATACTACTTGCCTTTTATAACTTAAATTATTTTCTATAAAACTTATATAATATAAATTTAGCTGCTCATTTTTAAAATATGTGAATTTATTTTAATAATTTTGAAAAAATAAATGTTATAATAATATAGAATATAAATAAGCATCAGAATTATACCTGGTTAAGTGTAAATTAAAAAGATTATTATTCATTAATTATTATAAGTTCTAGTTTTTTTTCTTTCAATTATGAGTTTGGTGTGATCAAGACCTTTAAAAAGGAAAAATGTTAAAGTGTAAAATTCTAACATAATAAAAAAATAGCATTTTTTTAGAAAGTCATTCATTTAAATAAACTTCAATTTTGGTTTAAATTTGTAAAAATAACGATATATATAATTATATATATTGTGCGCGGTTTTGATATTCTTTTCTTTTTTTTTGATCCTAATTGATTATGAGCCCTTATCATCTTTTTTTGGATACAGAATTTGTTTAAATTCCATTTATATCTAAAATAACTAAATTAAAATGGAAGTTAACCAATATTTCGCTCAAATATTAGATTTATCTTATTTTGCAGTGCCCTGAAGTTTATTTTTCAAAAAAATCCAGAAAAGTATTTATTGTTAAAAAAAAAATCAAATTGAAGCATATTGATCAATTTTTAAAAAATATGATTTTATTTAATTTATAAATAACCCAAAGTAAAATTTTGAGAATTTCAGACCTTTATTACCTCTATTATTAACGGTTTAACTTATCAAAATAATGCATCATGTTAAAACTTATAGATATTTTTTAATCTTATCCTTTTTTTTTGCTTTAAAAATTCTAGAAATATGTGTTTTAGACACTATTTTTTGAATCTGATAGGCTTAAATAGTTTTTTTGACAGAAAAGTATAAGAATTTTTTTATCTAAATAATAATTCAAGACTAAGGACTGTTTATTGTTAAAAAATATATTTACATAATATAAAGTGTAAAAAATATAATTACAAGTACAAAAATAGAAAAAAAAATTTTTTTTATCAATATTAAATAGCTTTTATTATTCAAATTTATGGTTCGAGTAATAAAACATTTCAAAAAAAAAAAATTCGAATAAACTAATGGTATATCAGTTAGAAAACTTTTAATTTGCGAAATACATGGTTTTTATTGGACTTTTTTTTAATATAAAACAAACAGAATATCAAAAAAAGTAATCCCGGGGATTGAGGTGGTATGGGAATGGTGATTTGTATTTCCATTAAATAAAAATTGAAAAAGAAGCCATTTAGGCTCGCAAAATCATATGTCCTTTAAGAAAATATGCCATTAACCCAATTTTATTTCCTTTATGATTTTTTTTTTTCAAATACAAAGGAATATTACAGTGAGCAATTTTGACAATTAAGGCGGTTTAAAATAATAATAATAATAATAATGTAAGTGATTTCGTAATTTTTACCTTATATTATAAAAAAAATTTATTTATTTTAAGTTAAAAAGTATATCCCTCAGTGAAAAAAAAAATTCTGATCTGATAGAATATTTTACGGAATTTTATTTTTTTATCATTTCAATTAAATATTTTTGTGACTCATTTTTTGAAAATGACAAGCTCCCATGAGTATTCTTATATGGTTTTTATGTTCTATATTTTTTCAGAGAAAATACTTTTAACTCTACAGGGCTTTTATTCGGAAAAATTCCCATTAATGAATCGGTGTTTTTTTTTTACTGTTATATAAGTCAATTTAGTTTCTGTTTATAATTTTTAAATAGATAAAAAGTTATAACTTTTCTTAAATAGATTTTAAAGCTATTATTAATTCTAAAAATGTGCGTTTTGTAGATAGTCTATTTTTAAAGCTGTTAGACAATTTATAAATGTTGTCCATAAATTTTTTTTAATTTATTAAAAAACAATATGGAATTTTTTTATTTTAAAAAACTTTGTTTAAATTTAATCCGACTAATATGATTTCCAATATGAATTTCGGGTATCTATTATTAAATCAATCTAAACTCAATATAATGCAGAAATTTAAAAATTTACATTTTTTTTACAAAATACAATATTAAATTGTGTAATATGTGTGAAAATATTTTTTTTCATCTTTTCCTCTGTAATGTAAAGTTTTTTTGAATTTCATATTACTTCTTAGAATTATGCCTGAACTTAACTACAAATATTATTCGCAATTATCGACCAGAAATGGCCTATTATTTGGTGAATCATCTAGGTTTTTTTACGCCTCTTTAAAATATTCTATTGGATCAGAATTTCTTTTTTCACTGAGGGATATACTTTTTAACTTAAAATAAATAAATTTTTTTTATAATATAAGGTAAAAATTACGAAATCACTTACATTATTATTATTATTATTATTTTAAACCGCCTTAATTGTCAAAATTGCTCACTGTAATATTCCTTTGTATTTGAAAAAAAAAAATCATAAAGGAAATAAAATTGGGTTAATGGCATATTTTCTTAAAGGACATATGATTTTGCGAGCCTAAATGGCTTCTTTTTCAATTTTTATTTAATGGAAATACAACTCACCATTCCCATACCACCTCAATCCCCGGGATTACTTTTTTTGATATTCTGTTTGTTTTATATTAAAAAAAAGTCCAATAAAAACCATGTATTTCGCAAATTAAAAGTTTTCTAACTGATATACCATTAGTTTATTCGAAATTTTTTTTTTGAAATGTTTTATTACTCGAACCATAAATTTGAATAATAAAAGCTATTTATTACTGATAAAATTTAAAAAATTGTTCAACTTTGCAACAAGTTTGAAAAATATGTTTTGATTTTTAATTATCTCGAAAAAATAGTGGTTTTTTCAATATCGGAAGGGTATAATTTTTATTTATAATAAAGAAAGATATATTTATTGTTTCAAATTTTATTTCTATAATATTTTAAAATTATTAATCTTAGCATCATTTGCTTTTTTTATACTTTAATAAAAAATTGCTGAATTTTTATCATTATTTTTCAAATAGTAATATAGTATAGTATATTTATATGTATATACAATATTATAATTTAATATATATTCATATATTACCGGCTTAATGGCAAAGAAAAAAAAAAGAAAAATATTAGACCGAAATTTCCGGAATATATGCAATTTAATTCGGAAAAATAAACATTTTTATAAAATGATTAATTTCTTTTTAAATTGAGCATATAATAAAAAGGAATGAAATTTATGGTTATTTGTATCTATAAGAACCATTTTCTTAAAATATAAGTTATTCTTCTTGAAATTTTCCCTTGAACCAATGCCCAGAAGGTACGGAGCCGCTAGAGCGACAGATGGGAGTGGGATGAAATTTGATTATTTTTTCCCTTTTATTGTATCTTTATTTTAGTTTTTTTATAGTATTTAAATATTATAAATAAAATTCCCTTTAAAAAAAAAAAAAATTCTTGAAATTTTCAACAAAATATAATTTATTTTGATTTAATATGGTAATTTGACCGAACTAACAGTTATATTCGTCTTAAAACAGCGATAAACTATGTGCATATTGTAAAAAAAAAAAAATTACAATAAATTTATTGATTAATTTAGTTTAAATATATAAAATTCATTTACTTATACACCCCTGAATAAAAATATCAACTTCTATAAATAAAAAAAAACACCATATAAATTAAACTAGATAAAATCCCCCATTTTTAGGGCTCCAATTTCTTTCTTGTGCAAAATCATCAAATTTTTATAAGTCCCAATTGTATACCCAATTGGAAAATATGAATCCAAATCAATTTAAATGAATATTTATTTTTCTAAATTAATTTATTGAGCTAATATTTAGCCCAATAAAAAAATCTTAACCATTTAGGATAATAATTACAAAAGAAAAGATCAAAATCGTATCGAAAATATATGTAACAAGTTCGAATTTCAAAAATTTGCAATCTTTTCAAGTTTAAATTTTATTTTGACACAATGATCTTGTTTTAAAATTCATATTATTAAAAATGTCACCCAATTTCAACGATTTATATTGGAAATATATTTATATTTGTCAATTTTATGCAATCTTAAAAAAAAATATTAGAGATATAGACTTATATATCCCAAAATATTTCTTATCGCCAAATAATTGTAAATATATTTACAATTTGAACCACGTAAAATTGGATAGTTGCAATGAAATGAGCGATTATAAGAAATCAATAAGCTAATTTTTTTATTACTATTCCATAAAATAAGTTATATCACATAATTTTAATCAGGCTTTTTCATTGATATTTATCAATTTTTCTTATTTTTCGGTTTATTTGGTCTATAAATTAATTTATTATGTAAATTTTGGATATTAATCAATTATCATATTGTTTTTTCTAAGATTTTATTTCTATAATAAATTTAATTCATAAAAAATATATATGTAAAAGCGTAAATATTAAAAAAAACTCTTTCTGTATAAAATAAACTACCAAAATATTAAAAAATATAAAAGTAAAATATAGAAAGCATTAATTTAGTTAGTTAAAATTTAAAAAGATAGCCATTTTAAGGTTTAAATAATTTAAATTGTGAATTTAATAATATATTGTTCATAATTTAAAAAAAATGATACTAAATTGCAATATTTGAAAAATTAATATAAATTCGAAAAATGTATTTAAGTTATGTAGCGATGGTATTTAAAACAAATATTTTGAGTTTTTTTAAATTAAAAACTAACTAAATTTACTAGAATTTCATTATACTCTCCATTTTGGAACATTTTAATTTATTCTTATATGTACCAACCCATTCTCTCTTAAATTTAATAAATAACCCTGTAATTTTTTTCTAGATACTAAATTTAAGATTTTTTGGGATATTAATCAAAAAAAAATTGTGTATATTGATTCGATATTTTTCATAGTATTACTAATGAATATATACACTTACCAATATAGTTCCCCTAAGAGCGAAATACCTTGCCGTGGTTTAGGGGCTTAATAGTGTACTTTTCGAAGTAAACTAGACTAAAATCTCACGCAGCGTTGTACTATTCTTGGTTGGGAGTAGTGGAGACAGCGCACAGCGTTGTACTATTCTTGGTTGGGAGTAGTGGAGATAGC
>LSSL01007033.1:0-13724 GCA_001953115.1 Smittium mucronatum | reverse complement strand
TCTTCAAATTCAATAAATTATTTCTTCTTGAGGAAAGAAATCTTCGGATTTCGATATTTAAACAGGTAAATATTTAATAACACGAATATACTAATCATAAACTAAATTTAAGACTTATTATCCCAAATCTCCTCTAAAATGATCAGATATATAATATTATTTATAGATACATAGTATATTAACACAAAAGGGTTAGCTTCTTTACACCAAATCTTTAAGCCAGTCAAATTTCTAATAGGATAATATTTGATACATAATATTTTTAACTGGCTAGTATTATAAAACTTATATTATATTTATATTTGAGTATTTTTTCTAGAATTTTTTTTCATGATATTTTTAGAATTTAGGCTCTTATATAGAATATTTGTAGTAAAAAGAAATGGATTTAAATAAGTATCGAATACATGTAAGCTAGATTTTGAATAAAATATCTGAATATAATATAGATTTAACATATTTAGTATGCATATATATATTCGTATTTTAATGCTTTTTGATTCCCCTATAAAATTTACAAGATATTTTTAATGTTAAATTTTAAATGTGGATCAAAAGTATTATTGAATCATTTTCTTCCGAAATCATTTTTTTTAAGTTTTAAAGAAAGGGAAACTAATAATTGATATTTTTTTAGATATTTTCATTTGTAAATATCAGTATCAAAATTATTATTATTTAAATGATATATATCTCAGTAGAAAATAAAAAGATTAAATATTATTAAAATTAAATAGTTTTGCTTTTTATTTTTTTCTCTTGATCCTATCCTCGTCTTTTCCGGGTAAAATTTTTTTATTAAATTTTTGATTTTATTTATATCCTTGATATATGAATATCTGATTAAATTCCCTGCTCTTGGAGAAAAAAATGGCATCTTTATACCAAAATGTATCAATATCCGTGTTTAATAATGGGAAATTGGAAATTATGTATTTTATTTTACTAAAATTCATGAATTATAAAATTTTAAGCTATTCAGTCATTTCTAGTGCTATTTCAAAATTCTTAAAACAAAAAACGAAATTTTTTTATTAGGTAATTCTTAGAGCAGCGTAATATTGAATTGGTAATAAAAGATATATATTTATCGGGTATCTAGGTTTTGAAGAATTATGGGAATTAATTTTGGAATTTACATAAATTTTTCGTGCAGTCTTATTATTATTTTGTTCTATAAGGAAATCTATCTATTTTTAGGTTCAAATTTAATCTTACGAGGTATTTTTTTTTACTTGGAGATATTACTCTATAAAATTCATTAGAGTTTTTGAATCTCAAAAAGAATTTTTTATTTATATTATCCCTTATTAAGCTAAATTTTAGAAACTCTTACATTTTCTTATAAAAAGATACCATAAGAGCTTGAAATAACCTTCGAGAAATGACTTTTTTATTAATATATGACATCCTTGATCTTTTAATTTACAGAAATATAAGAATTTTTGATTACCTCATTGATAATTCTCCAGTTTTGGACCCAAAAATTTGTTCTGTAAATTATGAATCATATCTTTCTATCATATATGAGGTTTGTTAGGCTAAGTCAGTTATCAATCTCATTATTTTAAATCTGTATTCATGAAGATGAAGATATCTTTTGTGTTTAAAATAAAAAACATCTTAGACCTCTTCCCACCCTTTAGTATTCCTAGAACCGATGAAATAATTATTTTAAGAAACCTAATATTCAAATAAACATAATTGGATATTCGAAATTTAAGAATTCATATTTGTTAAAATTTTAAATTATTTTAAATATTTTTTGGCATTACTAAAGTTTTGAGAAAAATAAGATAAGTATCAAAATCAATAAAAAATGATTTTTTTGATATATTTCAGCTTAGAATTATTTACACGATATTACTGTAGCTCATTCGCCGTTAAACTTGAAAAGAAAAAAAAAATTTATAACTAAAATCTAGATCTCTACATAATAAACATTTCTTATCATAAATGGTTTATTTTTTATATTTTGATGTATAACCCCAATTTTTTTAGAAATTTTTATGGCTTTTCTAATCTCGAAATCATTCTTTATTTTCAAAATAAAAGCATGTTCTATATTCAAATAAATTATATATTTTTTCTAAAATCATTGTTGCCTCACTGAAATTAGTATAATTTTTTATTTCAATAATTGAAAACAGCTTAATATTTTTTTTTAATTTTTGTTTTCTAGAGATATTTAATTTTTAGCTTATTTCACCATCTTTTTCCTGATTTATAATCCGAAAACTTCTATCTATCACTTTTTATCAACTGATTTAGCTTTTTTAGAGAAAGAAAAATAAAAAAAGCCTGTTAATTATGTTTTAATGGTTATTTCTTTATCAATATTTTAATAAGTGAAATTTTCTACTTTATGTTACCAAATTTACTTCCTCAAAATATATAAATTTTTGCCCAAGTAGTATGCTTGTAAAAAAACTTGCGATATCAATAAAAATAAATATTGATATACTGGGAAACGTATATCAAATCGATATATCCTAATTAATTTTTTTATTTCTTTTTTTGGTTATGTTAAGTAATTTTTTGGAGATATAAAATGCCTCTAAAAGACATTTTTGGTGATGAAAAAGTAATAATGAGATTAAAAAGCAATATTTAGGACTGATCGGCTTATATTTTGGAAATTTTTAAGCTACAATATTTATTTTTTTCTAGTTTTTAATAAATTTGATAATGCCTTTAAATATCAATGGTAAAACTTGATTTTATAAGACGAGTCTGGAGAGTTATATTTTTTGTATATTTCGATAAAAAATAAGAGATGAAAATTAAACTGAATCTTTAAAAATTAACTTCAAACGAGTATCGAAAATTGGGGATTTTCTCTCTCTTTTTAAGCTCCATTTGGCCCTAGTTTATAACTAATAGATTTTAAAGCACGAAAATTTTCGGCACTTATCTTACTCTTCAAAAAATATTGCACATATTTATTTAGTATAATTGCGGCAAGGAGGACCTATCAAGCCTTGTTTTAACTTCCCATTGTTAACAGGTTTCGTTCAATTTCGATTTCTCTAAATTTTCTTTACCATCGAGCTACGTATCTCCGTTTAAGATATTTTAAAACCAGCCATTATATGTGCCACAAAATTATTCGATAAAAAGGGGTATAGAAATTAAATTAAAAACTCAAAGTATTATTGGGAAACAACAGAGAAAAAAATAATCGGAAAATAATAATTCAATGAGGTCTCCTGTTTCACCTATGATTAAGCCAATAAAAATTAATAAATATCACTGTACCAAATCAATATATTAATTGAGAAAACTTAGCCAATAATTAACGATCAAATTTTCTAACCGTCCATGCTCGATTGATATTAAACCGATGGCTTATTCATAGTTTAATTGTAAAGTACTTAATATGTTCATTTCTCCATATATCCTAGTGCCCTAGTATTTTTTTATCTTTATTATTTTTAAATAAACCATATATGCAACCGCAGATCTTGGAATTGAATAAAATAAAGTAAAAAAAACTCTTTCAAAAAAAAGAGAGGGTTTGAGAAATACTTTAATTTGATGGGATTATCTTTATGAAAGTGTGTGATATAATTAATTATCTTCCTCCATCTTTATTAATATGATAGGTATAATTTTGAATTTTTATCGACAGATAAAGTTTAAAATTAGTTTATGAATTAATATAGCGTTTTAAAAGTGATAGTTTTTTAAAAAATAAATAAAATTCTCCATTTGAAGGATTAAAAATAATCGTAAGGGGATTTTTTATCTGCTTTTTATTAAATTATTGAAAATAAATCCCAACCGTACAAATGTAAATTTTTAAAATACCAAACTTGCATCTCCCAATTTTTCAGCGATATGCAACCATTATATATTTATTATATTTTATTTTTATTAAAAAAGAGTTCTCTGTGATACTTGATGATATTTACTTCAAAATATTAAAGTTTAATAGATTTGAAAATCTAAATTATAATTCTTTTTATAAAGATATGTTTTTAATATAATAAAAGTTATTTCTTTTAGCCAGGTATACCTTTATATGCATGAAAAGAAATTAAATGTTTTTTTATACCGATTTTTTTTACGATTTCTGGATTATCTATTTATTATTAAATGGTATTTTCAATTTTTTATATATATTGAATCCGTATTTTAAATATTATTTTTTTCCCCCATGAAGAATTGAATGTCTAAAGTTCAATTAACTAAATGTTACTCGGTAGCATAAACTAGATAATTTAAAATTGCTCAAAATATACTGGTATCAAATTAAGTGAAATATTAATCTTTAATGTATTTAAAAAACTAGGAGAGGGGGTGGTTATAATTAATTTTTTATTTATAAGAAAAAAAACTTGGTATTGGAAATATACAATCAATTTTGGGGATTTAAATAATTTATTGCGTTATGAAACGATGAAACTTAAGCAAAATTTTTCCAAAAATATTAATTGAATATATTTTTTTGAGAAAAGAAATTGCGAATTTGCGATAATAAAGAAATAAACAAAGAAAAAGTACTAGTATCATTAGCAGGTAATATTATAAAGTGGGGAGGGGGGGGGGCTTAATGCTTTAATAAAAGTTTAAATCGGGAAATGTGAAATTACAAGCTTTTTTAAACGTAAATTAGAACGCTGTAGTTTCTTAATTTAAATCAATTTCTAAGGTTTTTATTTTGAGTCTTGTTGCTGATATATATCAGCTCATTTCAGTAAAATCAGTGAAAAAAAAATAGGAGTGTTGTGGTATAAAGGAAAATGATTGAAATGATAAGGTGATACATGAATAATTTTATATTTTTTAAAAGATTTTTAGGAAAATGTGGTGAATATCCGATATTTAGAATACATGTGATTAAATCAGAATATAATGTTTTAATTTTATCTTTTATTCTTTTAAAATGAAAAAATAAATCTTATGTATATCCAGTGAATCTTGTTTAATAGAAACAATTTCTATCATTTTAATTGTGATGCAAATGATTTAGGGCATGAAAATAAAAAAGACAAATTACAAAAAATAAAATCGGGTATACTAAAAAAATAATCCCCCCAAAATTTAGATCCGGGTTAAAAGTGATTTTTATTTTTAGAAAGAGATGAAATGTTATTATAGGAGGTTACAAGAAAATTCCAGCAATTTTTTTAAACACAGAACAAATTAGGAGCAATTCAATCTATAAAAGATATAAAGGAACGTGTATAAAAAACATTGTTTAATTATATCTTTCAAAAATCAATGAATGCAGAGTGGTTTGGGATTTGAACCCATTTTTTTTTTTAAAAAAAAGTTTATACATCAGTACTTTCAATATCAATATATATATATACCCGTATTTTTTAAAGGTGAAAAAAGAGTTGATTTATTAAAAAAGTATATTTAATTTCAAATTGAAAATTTCTTTAGATAAATTAAACATTTAATTAATTTTTAGGATAATTAATATTCCACTGCGATGTTGATTTTTTAAAGGGGTTTTAAGCAAAAATATGACCTTCTAAACATTCTCTGGTCCTTTTTTGTTTATATAGACTATTATTTTTCTTATATACACCTTTATGTGAAAATATGTGCACTATTTCACATATTACGTAACCTTTATGAAGCTTATAAAAATCAAAAACAATTTTCAAAAAATGAAAATATAGTTTCAAATTCAAAGTTGAAATAGATATATTGTTTATTTTAAACGAATGAACCCGTTTTTTATCTGAAAATAAAGTTGCACATATTTTTAAACGACTAGATAATTAGTTTTTTAGGAGCTAAAAAAGAAGTTGAATATGATGGAACTACCTAAAATTATAGGTTTTTTGAATTTGAATATTTTATTTCATGACTTCAAACCTCTTATAAATAAATACTTTAACATTCAAGCAAACTCCAAGTCTTTTTCAAAAACATTTTTTTGTATAAATGCTTCACCCATTCAACTTTGAACCAGCGCCCACTAGTATATTTTGAAACTTATGAGTTTTAAAATAAAATGAAGCGGCCTCATAAACCCAGTAATGCAATAGATATTTTCGTTTAACAGCAAATAATTATTCATTAACCCTTGAAAAAAACAAACCAGATAAATATCCTCCAACTATGTATATTATATATATATTATAAACCTTTATCAAAAAAGCTTGTGTATGAGGTGATATTTTTTATTTGATGCTATTCAAATCGATAATTTTTTTCTAATCCCGTTACATTTTGGTTAGAAAATTTATTAAAAAATGTCATGGTATATTATAGTTACAAAAAAAGTTAAACGGTAAAAGAATTAAATCCAGATTTTGTGTAATATTTAAAAATATTTGATTTTCTATTACAAAAATATAAATTATTCGAAAAATTTAAACTAAAATTCAATATTAAAAACCAATTTTTTAAACCCACTATTTTGAAGTTAAGAGTTTATGATTATATTTACAGATATAAAAGTTATAATCATTATGTACTTGCGATTATGTTACATTAATATGCTTACTACGTGTTATTAATAATTATATATATAGCCAGAATCAGGTTTATCAGTGTTTGTTAGAAATTTTTTCAAGATAGTCAACTAAGATTAGTATATTTAAAAGCTAAATTCTATAAATAAAGAGGAAAATAAAATGTTATTTTAAAAAACTGGTAGCATGGAAAATATATATCTTTGTACGTTTTCATGTTGTTTATTTTATATAAAAAAAATATTCCTTATTTGACCAAAGGATGAAAATTCGTTGTTTATGAAACAATTTCTAAAGTTATAAATCTTTTCTTGGGACAAAAATGAATCACTGAAAAGAAGAATATCCTGAACTCTACTATCAACAATATAAAAAAAAATTCCAGGCATTCGGGTAAATTATTTGAGTTTATTTCATTGTAATCTAAGTTACCAAAATGTGGTTGGAAAATTTTTTTTTTTCTTTCAGAATCCTTTATTATTTCAATTGGAAGTTCTAAAAAAAAAAAAAATCAATTAATGGGTTTTTTCCTCCATCTCGAATATTTTTCTTTTATAGTTTAATTATAACTTTCAAGGTTGTTATTATTTCAAGGTTTGAAAATAATATAAACCTTTTCAAGTTTTTTTTTTTAAAAAAAAAAAAATTGCAATAGATTTTAAAGAATGTCCAATAGATTTAAAAGTGTGTAAATTTTGAATTAAAAAAAATTTAAACTCAATTTAAAATCTTGGTCAAATAAAAGATATCATTTTTAAAAGTGAACAAGTTTTCTAAAAAATTTTCACTCTGAGAATTTTATTCCACAATGATGCCATAACTATTAATAAATAAATGAAGTGGAATTTAAAATAGCCATAGAAATCCAATAATTCTGAATATTTAGTAACTATACAGACTGGTCTACATATAAGCAAATTATCAACTATTTCAAACGAAAAAATTGATAAAAAATATGGTTGTTTCTTAATGGAATTTTTTATTAATGTTTTATTTAGAGAAAATTATAATATTAAACTTGTCAATATGAATTTAGAGTAATAATAATAATAATAAAATTTCCGTATAGAAATTATGAATACTAAAACTAAAAGTTTATTTAAACGAAAGCTAAACCTAAAAACGTATAAATTTATTTCTTAAAATAATTATTTTCACTGAGAACTCAAAATGGATATTAGTAACTGTATCTCAAAATAAACCCAACTAATTAAAAAAAGGGCGAGTAAAGAAGGTTGCAATTAGGGGGGAAGTACAAAAAAAAAACAAAAAAAACATTCAGAATATATAAGTTTATCAGTCTTGAAGTCCTCAAAGGACAGTGAAGTTTATTCTTACTTTATTGTTGCGCAAAAAGTTTCTGAGTCAACTGCGTATTCTTGGGTTAAATCAGGAACTGGATTTCGAAGACCCAGAAGAGGAAACAGATATGGCAGCACAAAAAATCCAAAAAATCCAAAAAAAAAAAACATTTGGACTTGTTTAGTTGGGCTTATAGAAGAAAAATCCGTTGTATACTCTGGCAGAAATAGCCAGTGGATTTTTTTTTTTTTAGTATATGAACTTTGAGCTTCTGTTCAAACTATTGGCAGAAATTAAAATCAACAAATTTATACCACTAAAGGGATTCAAAAAAAAAAAACCTATTCGGGCATATTACATTGGAAAATAAGTCAAAAAAAGGAAAACGATATGTCGAAAAAGTCTTGGCTTTGACTGATGAAGGATATTTAATAATTTAAATAGATGAAAGCAATGTAAATTTATTTATAAGAAGAACAAGGGGTAGGTCCAAAAAAAGGAAAAAAGAGAAATAGTTAAAATGCCTAAATTTAGAGGCCCAAATGTTCACATGATTGGTGGACTTTCCCAATTTAGTCTAATTAATTTAAGAAAAAAAAAAAAGAAAGAATTGAAGATTGCAATGAATGAATAATGAGTCTGATTTTTGAAACTAAAAGTAAGAGTATAATTCAATCTAATATAGCAACCGTTTCATATAATGCACCTTGCCACAGAAAAAAATTTTTTTGCTGATGCACTAGAGAATTTTTATAGTGTTGAACTTTTATATATGGGGCCCTGATAACCCAAGTTCAATCCAATAGAGAATACTTGGAGTGCTTTAAAGGCTGAAACCAAAAATATATATAAAAAAAAAAGGTAAAATAGTTTGCAAATTCTCAAAGATGGAGACTTGGAGGGACATTTTTCTCAAGTTGGGATGGCATCTAGACTGATAGAATTTGTAATAAATGATTCAATAGATGTAACTACCGGCGAAATGAGCAAAATATTTATTGAGCACAAAAAGAATATTTTATAGAGGAGCTTTAAGGTCGGGGAAATGGATTTCGGAGCTTGGGTGTTTTTTTTATATAGTTGTTTTAATGGATTGATAACTTTTTATTGATAAAATTAAATCGCTATTGGTTTCCCTTATAACTTGGATGTACATTTTTTTAAATTGAAATTTACAAAATTTTAAATATATTGGAAATTCTTTTAAATCCTAGTATTTTTTTAAACTTGAACGCGAAAAGGTGTATTCTTTAAGCCAAGTATCTGTAATGTAAAAGTAATTGTAATTTCTTTCTTTTTTTTTATTTTATTCACTAGTTTAATGGATTTACATTTTCCCAAGAATAGTGATTTAGATTTACATAAAAAATCCCATATCAGGAATTATCTGCGTTGCGTTGCGTTGCATCGATATCTTTCAATATATTTTCATTAAAGCACCACCACCACTCCCCAAGTCAGCATTTGAAAAAAGAAAATTTAAAATTATTTTTAACGTGGTACCAACAGTGAATTATTTTTGTTTTTGGGTCAAACTCTCTAACTGCTCTTGATATTGCGACCAAAGAGTCTGCTTACTGTGTATGAAACGTTCGATGAATACCAAAACTTTCCAAGCTCAATTTTCAAGGTGCTCAAAGACCAGTAATACTGATATACTGTATCTGAAGTGACGAATGGTATAGCCACTGGAACATAAATTTGATTGGTGCCACTAACACCTGCCACTATAACAGGAACGTTTGACACTGATTAGTTTAAAGGCGGAGCAAATGTGTAGGACAGATGGTAAAGAAAGAATTCGTATCTGGGGGTTTCGATGTTATGATAGCTCTTATTTTACCCACAATACGCCAATAGTCAGCCACATGAAGTCAGGACATTTCTTCAGAATACGAATTTGGTTTACAATTCGGATCGAATATTTCTAAAGATATTTTATTTAGAGGGTTTAATCTTTTGGTGCTGTTTATTGTTGAATAGATTTCTAATGTAATAAAACATTGTACGGATTTATTAGATCATGTTCGAAAATCATGTTGGAGCTGTGACCAAATTTCGTGAGCGGGTTGATATTTTTCTTCTCAGTTTATTTTTTATTATTTAGGCGGCAATTCAGTAAATGGGGTTCGGGTATGTAACTTTACACTCTGCCATAATGAAAACGCATTGTTATTAGCTCTACAGGGCACCGATTTGCAGCTTTGTATTGGCAGTAATATACCGTTACCGAAAAATCACTAGGACTTTAAAACATTTGTGTTTTGAAATGATTTTTCAAAAAAATAATTCATTGATGTTTTCAAATATTCCCCAGTCTATTTATGAGCCACCCCCGTTGTTGATTTTTTTTTTTAAATAAAATATGGTGCAAAAAAAAAAAACAAAACTAAAATTGGATATAATGTCACAATTGCGATGAGATGCTATTATGTAGGAATCAAGCATTAGGTTCTTTGTTTACATTTATTCAACCCTGGTCTATATGGATAATCACAGACTCGAGAAACAATTATGAAAACTTGGAAAATAAAAACGGGATAGGCACTTTAACATAGCAAAAACGATCTTGACTAAAATCCAGAATTAAAAAAAAAATCACTAGACATTTAAAGAGGTCCAACATTTTTAATAAACTTGAACAAGGCAAAATTAATTTTTTCTAATCGAGATTTATATTTCATGTGAATTGAATAATATCCATGATTTAAACATCATTAAACTCCAATAAAATTCCGCGATAAAAAAAAAAAAAAACATCATTAAACTTTTATGAAAAGAAAACTGGCCTTTTGATTCAGGTTCAAATTAAATAGGGCATTGCCGGTGGCCAATACCAATGGTTTTATTGTATAAAAAGAATATTTTTGGTCCAGTCAAACTCTAAAAATGCCGAATTCCAAACAACTATTTTTCCAAAATTATTAATTGCGTTTTAATTTCGATATTTTGGCCATTTAGCCCAAACCAATCGATAAAGCCGCTCGTAAATGCATTAAACTACACATAAAAGTGGTGCTAAACCAAATAAGTTTGCTAATTTGGTTTATCTAGAGGAGTGGCTATTAAACCTATAATTCTGATTCTAATAAACATTTAAACCTCGTCGTTTTTTACCACATAAAAAAAGGGGGGGGGGGCAATATAGCTGAGAATCTCGATAAATAATTTCCCGTTCAAAAGCCAATGGAATTTCACATAGATTAGCCATAGAATGAGCGTATTGAAATTACGCATTTCCTAAACCAGAATTACCTTTTTTACAACAAAAAAAGATTTGCATTTGACCAATTCGGAGAGCAGAGTTTTTATTGGAGATTGTAAAAATGCAGGATTTAATGGTAAATGCGGATATTTTCAGGATTGCTATGGTGGTTTTGGGATTGGGCAGATTTGAAGTTTTAAAACATTAAACGTCTTTTCTTTTTTGCCGCATAAAATACACTATTGCACGTGTAGCGTAGGGGAGGGGAGGGGTGGGTGGCGGGAGATATTTGCACTAGTTGCTCGGTCGCATCACCGCACCGCACCACACCCCACAACAACACAATCACGCACAGGCAAAAGGCCTTACTTACCACTCCCAAACAAATGCAAAAAAAAAAACATTGGAGTCGAGTAAATGTATTGAAGCAAGTGCTTTTCAGGCGCAGTGCTAACAGGTGGATGAATGTCTTGCGTTTTCACAACGACTTTTGCCCACTTACTAAGCCACAGCAATGCACTAGCTGGCAGCTGGGTAGCGGCCAGAGCACGAGGGATGGAAAAAAAATAAAAATGTCTCGGTTGCTGAAAGCGGATGGGTCTTGATATTTCAGCGCTTTTTGCAAAATCAGGCGATGAACAAAAGCAGCAGCGTATAATGCAGAGAAAAACGCATCGCTATTGGATCAACCCCCAAATGCAAAAAAAGCATGTGGGCAGAAAACCAACACTTGACGATACATGGCTATGGTTGGCTGCAGGTCATCCCCCACCCTTCCCCATTGGCAACAGAGAGGTCTCTGGTGAGTATACGGGTCCTGGATATCCCGGTGTGCGTGGTGATTGGTCGGAATGTGTCGGAACAGGGGGGTAGATGGGTATATAGCCATTGGGTAATGCTCGTTGTTGGTTGGATGCGAGTCCACGATATGGGACGGGTCGTGACAGCCAATACCATTATCGCCAGCCAATAGGCAGCAGTGCGGGAATTACATGCGCTTTTATATAAAAATGGCATTTCAATCCTTTTTGTTTTTGTTCCACAAAGTCGACTTTTTATAAAACACAGCAAACGTTTTTTTTTACAATCAGGCGCTAAACAAACTCCCTGTTGATTTGCGTTTTCTTTCCTGGAAAAAAAAAAAAAAGTAATGTCGTTGAAAGGGGCATTACGTAATGTGATGGGAAAAAAGGGGTGAGGGAGAGGCAGAGGCAGAGGGAGAGGCAGAGGGCAAAGAATAGAACATGCTTTTTTGTTGTAAAGAAAAGAATCCACTCGAAGACCCAAACAGGGTTTCAAGAAAAATAAAAAGGATTGCTTGTTTTTTTTTTTTTTTTTTTCCATGAAATCAAACAGTTTCAGTTTCTTGTTTGTTTTTTTTTTATATGCTTTAAACATTGAATTGCATTCTTTCCCATTTGAAGAAATAGTGTTCATAAACTTGTTTTTTTTTTTTTTTGCACAAGTTCCTGAGCTTCCCCTCCTCCTCCCTTTCAACCCATCGATTTTCTGGTTTAAAAGAAAGCTGCATATACCCATTTTGTTTCCGACCGGGCCAACTGAACCCCCCCTACCCCCCACACACCATACACCATACACAAAAAAAAAAAAGGAGCAAATATTGAGTTATTCAACAAGGGGGATTTCGCATAATGGATATTTTGATTCAGGTACATGACAATATCGTGCGGTCCGATACGAACCGAGCACTCTTCAAAGCGATCGGGTCCCCCCTACTCGCCGACAACTGGCCGACGATCGTGGCGTGGACGTTGGCGTTCCAGCTGATTCTGCATGTGAGTATCCGGCTGCAGCGCCCCATCGCCGCCTTCTTCTCGCCGCCGGGGTCGGGTGCGTCCGTGCAATCCGATCTGTTCTCGCCGCGCCAGCAGTTCAATTGGGGCACGCATGCGATATCGTTTGTGCATTCGGTGTACATTTCATGGTGCGTGCTGCAAATCGCCCTGAATCCCCAGATTTCCCAGTACCCGCTTGATGCCTACGACCAACGCATCGTCTCCATGGCCAATTGCGCCTTTGGGTAAGTTTTTTTTTTTTTTTTTTTAAATTTCTGTTGGTTTGATTTCGAAGCATACTTTTGTGTTTTATTTTTTATTTTTTATTTTATTTTTTTTTTGGAAATTTGGTTTGGCGTAGGTACTTTGTGTGGGACGTGTTGCTGTGCACCGTGGACTTGAAGTACCAGGGGATCGGGTTCTTGGCGCACGCGGTGGTGGCTCTCAACGCGATGCTTATTACCTATATTCCAATCTGTATGGCGTACGTGCCCGCCATTTTATCGTTTGAGTTCAGCACTATTTTCCTGAACCTCATTTGGTTTACCGACAAGTTGGGTCACGCCGGGTCGACTATGATGCTGGTTAACGCAACTGGTCTCCTGCTCGCCTTCGTCTTTGTCCGCATTATCTATGGCATTTCCAGCTTCTACTCCCTCTTTGTGCTTATTTCCACCAATGCGCGTGCCGTCGGCCCTTACTTTTTAATTACCCTGACGATCAGCATGTTTATCCTCTCTTCCCTCAACATCTTTTGGCTCTACAAAATCATCCTCTCTTTTTACCGCAAGTTCTCGTCGCCTAAAGGGTCTGAAAAGAAGAGTTCCTAGACTATATTATCCATCTAATCTATTTTCCCGCCTTCTTCTTACATTTTTAAATATTTATTTAATACTATTTCTAATTCCAAAAAATTTAAAATTTTGGGGTGTTTTTTTTTTTTTTTCATGGCTCCGGTGTGGGCCCAATGGATACGCGCGAGTG
>LSSL01007025.1:0-14692 GCA_001953115.1 Smittium mucronatum | reverse complement strand
AAATTTTTTTTTTTTTAATTTAGAAAAACAGCCAAAAAGAGTTTTTATTTCTCAAAGAAATTATTTGAGCTGGAGGTATAATCAATATAATAATCAAAGGATTTTTTATTTCTCAAAATAATTTTTACCCCAAATTTAGGAATTTTTATCAATTTTAGTGATTTTTTCCTATATTGATGATTTTTTTCAATTTTGATGGTGAAATCATTCTAACCTAAAGTAAATTTATGATTTATTCATTGGAACCAAAATTTATACATGATATTGAACCAATAGAATTCTTATAGTCATCTCCAAAAAAGAGAATATCCGATTTTTAATTAACGTTTATCAATGAAAATATTTCGCCGTTTTCTACTAAAACTGTAAAATTATTCCTTTTTATTAATTTCTTGAAGAGAGAGACTGAAATACATGAAGGTTAAAGAAAAATCAAATTTTTTTAAAAAAATATTTAATAAATCAACCTGGGATTCCGTTTATCGGTTGTTTTCTATCGATTCTCTCCTCCACAAGATATCGATGATGGTTTTTAAAAAAAAAAATTACTGAGAATTAAAATTTTACAATTAATTTTTTATATAATTTGTAAAATCTGGGTTTACCGTGTGTTCTTTGGAGAAGTTATACTGTTATTGCCAGCAAATTGTCATCCTTTTATTTTTAATGACTAAAATTGAGTAATTTAATAAAAAAAATTGATAACTACATAAAAGCTTGAAAAAAGTTGCTCTGTGAAATTTGAAGTAGAAAAAAAGACCCTCTTTCAGGAAAGAGTGTGCTGAAAAATTAAGATGATTAAAAATTAAAATGAAAAAACTTATAATATTTCTTGTTTTTTCAATATTAAAGAAAAGAGCCATCCCCCCACATCTAAAAAAATGTACATAGAATTAATCAAACAAAAAATAGTGTAACTTCAAAACATTCGATTTTTAAATCAGCGATGTAATATTCAATTTTTTTGTAAACTACGGAAACTTAATCGGATTTAAATTTAAAACTCTTTAATTTGATCAATTTAAATATTTATTGGATATTAATTAAATTCAGATATTAAACTTTGAATTCGTCATTTTTTTTTTAAACATTATGTTGATGGAAAAAAAAAAGCCTATCTAATATATAAATTATTACCTAAAAACTTAAAAAATAATTTTTTTGATTTTGATTTTTTTTTTTTTGAGGTTTGATCCGAGTAAAGATTATAATTCATTTCATTTTTTTTTTCAATAAATTTCTCAGAGAATCATGAAAAATTTCATCCCTTTTATAAAAAAGTTTTGTTGCGTTTAATACATATGGCAACTTTTCTTTAAATTTTTAGTTGCTTTTTTTATTCGAAAATTGTTTCGAGTAAAAATCTTTAGCCAAATATTTTATTGAAAATAAATTCTTAGATATATTAAAGAAAAAATGTTTTAAACGAATTTACCTATGTAAAAAAAATTCTTATCAAGATTTCACTAGGTGAAATTGATATCGAATTAGACTTTTTTTTTCCATCACAAAATTATTTTTAAATATGAATTATTAAAAACTACGTTAAAAATATCAAAAAAACAAATAATCATTATCATAATTAAAATAAGCTTCTCTTCCACTTTACCAGCCCCGTGCCTAGTTGAAAAAAGTAAAATCTGTAAAATGAAAGGTCATATATGTCATTAACCTAAGTATTCTATATTATTGAAGCCCTAAAAGTTATGAATTATCATCTTTGAAACTACTGAGCTATTATTTGGAACCTAAGTCTAACATAAGTAGTAATGATTGGGAGCTTATCCGAAAATTAGTCCTGTTCAATATAACACTCTAAAAATATGAAAAAGAGAGCTGATACCAGTTTATTTTTCGGATACAGAACTTTTTTGAAAGAAAAAATTTCAAACTGTACAGGTCATGAAATTCAATCTTGGTTTAAAATTGATTTTAAAAAATAAAGTTTAGTAGCAGATTTAATAAAAGTGTTGCGGAACCCTTTTTGAAATTTTTAATATTAATTTGTAGTTTTTACCAATCCCTTCACAGTAAGATGTTACAAAAAATGACTTTCAATCTTTTTTCAGTGCCTTTGTTAGATTTATTTTAATTTATAAAAGCTCAGAGATATGAAGCTAAGTAAATTGTAAATTTTTATTTTCCAATAGTAATTTAGTTAGAAATCGTGCTCTCAATGATTTAATCTGCTAATCTTGATTTATTTTTATAACGCGACTAAATTTCGCACTTTTGTACTTATATAAAGCAGATTTTTTTTGGATAGGTTAAATAGTCTATTTTTCTGGAGTACCATTTTAAGAAACTATTAACAAATTATGATTGGTTATTGAGTATAAATAAACTAATTTTTTATTATAATGTAAAGATATAAAAGTAGAAACTTAGTTGAATGTTCAAAAAAACACTATCAAAATAAAATTCTAAATCTTTTCCAGTAATAACAATTTTATTTTAGTGCTATATTAGCCGAGCTTTTATATTAAAACTTTTTCAACTTTTAGAGCCCACACATTAGATATCCAGTTTTAAACATCTTATATCTTAAATGAAGTTTTGTTTTTAATAAATTTATTTTAAAAATGGTAAAAGGTTTTTTTTGATAGTTATTTTGCCGATTATCCAGTGTTATAAATCCAAAAGGATTTTTTTTAGTGGCTTACTCAAAAAAAAAGTTCTATTACTCAAATACCCACTTTTGCAGCAATAATAAAATTATGTGATTTTAAATTAGAAAAACAATTTTTATGAAATTGGGGTGATAATATACCAGAAAAAGTCTCATAGCACTTATTTTACCCTAGTAAAACCACATTTTCTAAAAATAAAAATAAAAAAATTAGATTTTTATGAAATTGAGGTAAATTTTAGAATGATAAAAAGAAATCTAAAAAAAAGAGATAAATTTAAATATAAATTAAATTCGTGTAACACTGATATCCACAAAAGAAAATTTGGTGGGAAGAATTTCTTAAAAACGAAATGTTTCGAGAAAAAAATGTGAAAATAATTTGAAGAAAAATAAAACTTAAAATCCTTATTTGGTTTATTTTTATTTTATATAGAGGTTTTTATGGTAATATTTACGTCTAAATCACGAATAAACTTTTATCAGGATAAAAAAACACTATTTAGATTCAAAAATCCAGTACTAATTGGAAGAATTCCTGTTTTAATTTCAGGGAGACTATATATTAATCATTTATTTATCTCACTTTATGTAAAAATTATTAAAAATTATGATAAAAATTTATACCTTAAAGTATTTAAAATCCTTGAAAATATTTATAATTCCATAAACTAGATTGGTTAATGGTATTTTATTTTATTTTATTTTGCTATTTAGATAAAAAATATTGCACGATATTTAGCTTTGATAAATTCAAAACCAATTTTCTGTTTCATTTTATCAGGAATTTTAGAAGAATAATTTGAAAAACTGGAAAAAACTGATTTAAATAGATTTTGTAGAATTATTTGTGCGACAATTCAACTATTTTAAAGTGCATATTTTTATCTAAAAAAAAGATATGTTCATAAAAAAATATATACACCTAAATAATCTCAATTTGGTATATAGAAAAATAAAAAATTACATTTCTCAAATAATCCTTATTAGTATGAGGGTTGATTCTTATGAATTTCATTTAATAATAATCGATTTGAAAGTATTAAAAAAACATTAAAGGTGGATAAAATAATTTAATAAACAAATAAGATCAACCTTCTGAAAAATTCTTTCCAAATTATTAAAGATGCTGATGCCGATTATTAGCCGTAGTTTAAAAAAGGCAAATCACAGGTTTTTCTACACAGAAAGAGACATAATTTTTTTTTGAGTAATTTTGAAATTCAAAAGAGAAATTCTTTTTATCATCTCAAAATAAATATAGAATAAAGAATGTATCTAAAATTTCGAATAAATTTAACGATCTAAAATTAGGTACACTAAAATTTTAGCTATGAAATTTTACTGATAGTTATTATTTATTGAAAAAAAACAAATAGATGGAACTTAATATTCTGCTTCTGTACTAATATTTTCAAAAGAAAAAAAATAAACTAGTGTATATTGGTTTATTTGGTGCAATAAAATTCGGCCATCTATCATCATCACTTTTGTTTATAAAAGGAGGTAGATGGAATGACCAAAAAATATATAGAAATTTTAGATTTTGGTTATTTCATGAGGATGTATGAGCTTAGAAGTAATTATTATCATGTTTATTTTAGCTATTCAAAGTAAAATTTATTCTCTATTGCTTTTTAAATAAGAAATTTAACTAATTGCTTAACATAATAGTAAAAAGTCCTAAAGTTGAAAATTGAGTTCTAATAATTTACTTCATTAAATATAAGAAAAAAATTACTCCTATAATTTCGCATATTTATCTTGAAACCAAATTAAAATTTCAAGAAAGGTAGGTATATTAAAATTCTTGTTTTTTTGTTTTTTTTTAAAATATATTTGAAATAAAGACAAATTTGTATTATTACCAGAATAAATTTATACTTTATTTTAAATCGGCTGAAAATTACTCAAGCCAAATATTTGATCTAAAGCTCAAAAGATTGGAATTTTTTATACAATCTTAAAATTTTCATTTAAAAAGCTAAAATATTTGTATTATGTATACTTGAGTCTTAAAAGAGAACTATTAATTAATCGCATTTTTATACCAGGAAAAAAATTTACACAATACTATTCTTCATAATATAATAACACTTTAATAAATAAAGCTGGCCAAAATATATCAAAATTTTGTTAAATTGAGATTTATATTTGATTTTTTTTATAATTTTAAAGTATATACTTGAATAATGCATTTTTTATATAAGAAAAAAATTATGGTAAGATTTCTAAAGGGATTTTATAATTTTTTGTCTTTTTAAAGAAATTAAAAAAAATTTAATCGAAAAATAAATTAATAAAATGCTTAAAAATATATCCGAATGATAATTAATTTTTGTAAAAATATCCTATTATAATTTTTTAATACATTTGGTAAGAAGAAAAGTGGTTTAGATATACTTATAGCTTAATAAAATGGCCATTTTTAAGTCAATTATAATTAATTTTCTTTTTATTTAAAACTAATAGGACTTATTAAAGCAAAATAGGGCCCCAATTTTAGATTTGAAATAAGGGTATATATTTATAAATTTTTATCTAAGCTATTCCTATAAGAATCCGATTAGACATAATTACCCTAATTAGATCATTGAAAAAAAAAAAAAAAACAGAAATTTTAAAATAAAATACATAAAGCAGCATGGGTAATTTAAATGAAGAAAATATGAAGATTCTGGAATATTCAATTATTTTCATTTACTTTTTTTTTCTTAAGATTTTTTTTTTTCAGTTCTCCTTATATTCGTTATTTTCTTAAATCCAATAAGTTATCAAGCAGACAATAAAGTTCGATAGAGAATTAGGTTCCTTTTTATAAAATTTATTTAATTTTTCAGTTGCTATTTTAAACCTTGCTTTTGAAGCAAAATTATCTATATTTTCTTAAAAAACATATATATGACTTAATTAGTATAACATACTCGAATTGGTATTATTATAAAATATTCCTCCTCCCCTTTTTTGAAAAAAATAGAGTTGTTTATTTTTTTTCATAATGAGAAACCAACAAAGCATACATATAATTATGAATAATTATGAATAATTTGAACTTTCAATAAAATAGATATCCAAAATATTAATTATAGAAATTTTGCTACCCTTTTTCCCAATGATAATTAATACTGATGATCGTCAAATAATTCAAAAAAAAAATTTGACCAGCTCAAAATTCGCTTTTTCGATTTTCATTTTTCGGCCTATTAATATTTGTACTTGCGATACTAGCAGAAAATTGATGTATTTAGCATAAATTCTCAAAATAAACTGTCATTTTTATATTTATTTAATCAAATAAACACGATATTAGCTAAAATTTAATATTTACTCCAAAATTATGTTTTTATAATCACAAAAATAAATCTAAATTATAATAAATTTGATTCTAGGTTCTCAATTTTTTTTATCTTTCAGAAAAATTAGAAGACCAATTAAATTGAAAGATTGAACCATAATAACCACAAAAAATATGAATATATCAAATTTAGATTAAAAAATGTTTATTTACTTCAAAAATTTTCAAAAACATAAAAATGATTGGAAAAAATGAAAAAAGTCATATAGTTTGTTTAATTGTACTTATTTTGTAAAAGAAGCACTAAAAAAAATATTTTTAATTTAGATATAGCTGTATTTTGAAGGCGGGGTTTATCAATATAACTTAATTTTTCATAAAAAAATCAAAAACTTCCGATTCACCCATAAAAAGAAATTATTTTGGATTTATAAATATAACAATATTTTCGAATAAATTTGTGTGAAATTCATCAAATTAAGAACAGAAAACCATAAATGTATACTTTTAATTGCGTCTTAGGTATTTCTAAAGATCATTGAAACCCAAATAAAAAAACCACCCCTAATTGGGATCAATATTGAATCTTTTACTTTAAAAATATTACGTGCATGGAAAGTCCATTTTTTAACTTTTTCTAGTATCTAAACCGTTTTCAGTGCTTGAATTAACGATAAAAAGACAGATTATAAATCGAAAAATATATAATCATAAATACTATAAACCCTAAAAAAAACAACGTAAAAAAATTAATTTCATAATTTTATAATTTTAATTCATTAATTTAAAATTTTAATTACTTTTAATGAAAAAAACTGTGCGAAATAAAATAGCAATAACTGTTCAAATGGAGAATTTTTTTCACAAAGTTATAATTTCCTTAGTAGATTTTAATTAGAATGAATAAAATTCCTGAAAAATTCTATATCATGTATACCTTTTTGAAAATTCAAATATTTTTTTACCTCATTCTAGCTGCTACCTAGAATTAATTTAGTCAAAAATTATTATTATCACAGATTTTTCTAAAAGAAGCTTGCTTCTCGTATTTTTGTGGTCAAATTGGCTTAATTAAGACTATTTTTTAGGAAATTTCACTTAATATATCAATGTATACTAAGATATAATAAATTAGAAATGACATTCCATAATCGAGGCTGTCCTGGAAATAAAGATTGTGGATTTTTTTGAAGCTCTTGTATACTTTAAATTTATCTAAAAATATACTAAATTAGTTTTTAAATTTTCAATTAAATGGAATCATAATTGCCACTCTGCAGTAAATAAAGTGTCAATATTTGCTTTTCACACTTTATTTTTAAAGTTTCCCTAATATAATAATTTGGATCCCTAAAATTTCCGAATATAAAACCGAGAATTTTTTTATAAATGTTTCAATTATCTTTGCAGCTCATAGTAATGATTTAAATATACCTTTTTGTGGGGGGTTTTTTTTCGGGAAATTTATTTTAAAGTTAATTAAAAGTTATAAAAAGTTATAAAAACTATTTTAAAAAAATTAAAAAAAAGTGAAATTTTCTTTTTGGGGTAATTAGAAATTTTTTTTACAGCAATCAAGAAATCATTCTAAGATTTTTTTTTGTTACATTCGCAGCTTTATTTATTTACCTTTGCAAAGAGACATTAGTCATCCAAAATAATAGAAATAATGCATAAAAAGATTTATAAAGCTTCAAAAAATCCAAGAATTTTTTTTATCCTTTTGTGATAGTTACGGTTTTTTTATATTTTAAAACTATCGTTCCTGCAAGTTCATAGCTTAACAAGAAAATAATCAAAATTATAAAATTAAAATTTGAATAAGTGAAAAAATCTGTTCAGATGATTTATCAAAATATTAATCCATGATTTCAAATCCATGTATTATAAAAACCTCTATATGTGTAATTAATCATGTTATAGAGTCTTTATATTTCAATTTTATCAAATATTTTTAGTATCTTATATCTGATATCACTTTAATGAAACGTTTTTTTTTTTTTTAAAAAAAAATATTACATATGATATATATTATTTTTATTTAATTTTAATTTTGTATAAATTTTAAAAAATGAGATCTACAAAAATAATTTATTACAAATTAAATTATTTTTTAATTCCATTAAAGCGAAGATATTTATAAAACCCAAAATTAATCGTTAATAATGCTAAGATATAACTTTATTATTCTTCCAGTGCAATTGATTCATTTAATCTATTTAAGGGATTAAAATAAAAAATAAAAAATATATTTCCTACTATTTCAAACGTTTTGAAAAGCTCTAAAATAGTTTTCCATGGTTTTATAAGCTAACTGGCTTGTTATTTTCGGTTTATTTTGCGTTAAACGCGCTTTAATAAAAATAGATCATATTTTAGAAATTATCCAATAAATTAATTTTAAAAGTGGAATATAAGAATTTTACAATACCCAATTTAATTAAACCAAAATTTCTAAATCATAATCTAAACCCATTTTACTTAAGGCTGAGTTTTTTTAGCATTAATTAACAGATAATGAGTTAATAGAATGTTCCAAGTCGATTTTACTTATTAGGTAGACTAAAGGATTAGTTTTAAGACATAATAATTAATAAAACCCATTACGTTTAACCACTAATCTTTTTTTATGCTTGATGAAATCTTTATAGAGTTTTTTTAGTAATTTTTTTTATAAATATTATACATCAAATAGGATAAATATTAAGTGTTACCATCTTATTGGGTAAAACATAATCGAAAATCTAAGCCAATAAAATCAAGTGAAGTAAATAAACTATAAATTTTTTTGATAAATACTGTGATGTACAGTTTAGAGATACCTCATCATCTTTTCTTTCGCAAAGGTACTCTACCAGCTTAAAATATTTTCTTTCTAAATTATAAATTTTTTTTATAAAAACAATTAAACAAATGTCTGAAGACACCAACACCAAGCTAAACGAATTCAATGCTTTGGTAAACCAGCTAATGCACAAAGTGGAACCTCAATTCGATGAGTAGGGCCCTTTTATCACCCCTAGAAGTCCTTTAGCCAAACTCAAGGTTTACAAGGAGCTCTCTGAAACATTAAAATCGATATAAGAGGACTTCTTATGAACACCTTTATCGGAAGAAGACCGCAAGACGGCACTATATGTGTGCCCAAGAACCAGTTTGATGAACTACATTCCGCCACTGCTGAAATATCCAGCCTCAACCGCGGTGAAGAAGTTGGATATCACTCTACACCTGATCCTGACGGAGCTTGCCCAATTCACACAACCGATAGACTAATACGTACATAGAAAGATTCAGTAAAATACAGGGATCATACCCGCAGAAGACCCAGATATCTCGTTTGCTAACACCATGGGAGTCCTGCTATCTGATATCGCAAAATCTGTTACGCAGAGTCAAATTGTCATCCTTCGCAGAATAATAGAACTTTCCGGGCGATTTAAGCGGATTATTGAGACGGACAAGAAGACACTCATGTACAAGATGCGTTTGATGCGTTGTTAGCAAGTAAACATACAGAGAAACGGAAGAGGCGCATCTAGCCCTTTTGTAGGTGTCAGCAAGTTGCAACCCCGTACATTGCAACCAGCAGCAACATTTATATGACGTAATACTCCTCAGCTGCAGAAAATTCAGCCCCAACTAGCCACCCCCATAGAAGCCAGCAGAATATTCGAGGGAGATGCCGCGGGAGAGGGTCCCAGTAGGGCCCGAATCAAGTCCTCCAGTCGGTGGGAGGTCAGTTGCGACTAATAATGGTTAAGTCAGCGTGGGACAAGCTCACCGATAGTCTATGAGCTCGGAGAATAGTGAAGGAGGAAATCAAAATCCCGTTCAAGAACTCAGCTCTCACGAAGTCGACATCCATTAGCAAAAAACTTCCAAACTCATCATAAGGCCTTAAGTCTCGAAAATTTTGGAAAGGTCATCCACTGAAGTCACACCCTCAGAGTTTCAAGAGAAAGCTTACGAAAAAAGTGAAATTCATCCTAACGAAGGAAGTATCCGGGCTGCTGGCAAAGAGAGCCACAGAGGAAGTACAGCCACAGACTTCGGGTTTTTACAGTCAACTGTCCACAATTCCATATAAGAACGGTAGCCCATGCTCCATTCTAGATCTGATAAATCTCAATCAGAATGCGGAGGAACAGAATTTCAAGATGGAAACCCTGGTTTCCATCTGAAAAATGTTCAAACGAAAGGGCTACATAACGTCGCTAGACCTGCAGAACGCTTTAATTCACATTATTTTTTACATTAAGTGCAGGAAATTCTTTTGGTTCTAGTGTAATGGGTGGTCATTTCAACTCAAGATCCTTCTTTTTGGGCTGCCACTCAGCCCTCCGAATTTAAAAGATCCTGCGACCAGTTTCGGAATAAACCAGGTCCAAGGTTATGCGTATTTTTGCATACCTAGACGACCTGTTGATCCCGGGAGAGACCAAGGAAATCTTTAAGACCAAAACGTACATGGTGTACTCCAAGCTCTCGGAGAATGGATTCCTCTTCAACAAAGAAAAATCGTCAACTGCCCCTTTGCAATTAATTACGCATCTGAGGATGGTGATTAACACCAGGGAAATGTCGCTGAAAGTGTCACCTTCCAAGATAAGAGATCTACGCAGGGAAGCCAGCAAACTCCTAAATGCTGACCAGACGACATTGAGATGTTTAGAGAGCTTTATAGCAAAGGAAAAATCTATGTCAATAGCTCTGCTTCCGTGGAAGCTTATTTTACGACGACTGCTAGAGCTTTAGAATCGATATCTTTCCAATAAAATATCATGGATATCGTTGATAATAATAAAGAAGTCTGCGCGTCAGAAAATGCTATTCTGGAAAGAAAAATTGAGGTCATGGAACGGTTTCTTGTTCTTTCCAGAGATTTTATAATTGGGGATCTTAACGGATTCCAGCGATCTGGACTGGGTGATAGTAGTGGGATCCCAATTTAACTCGAGACTGTGGAACCCCTCCGAAGCGGCGATGCACATCAAAGCCAAGGAGTTAAGGGTCGTATCATATGCATTTAAGCTAAAGAGCGTGATGGAACGAGTCGTTCTGATCCACTTAAACAATACAAAAACTCTGTCCTACGTAAAGAATTTCGGGGGTACCACGTCACCAAAACTTCTTGAACTATCGGAAGAAATCTGGGAGCACTGTCTAAGGACGAATGAAAGGCCCCAAGTAACCCATGTCCCTTCAGTTCTGAACCCCGTAGACTCCACAAGCAGGCTGACTGCACAAAACGAATGTTAGCTATCCATGGAGACATTCTTGAAACCAATCGAAATTCATGGAATCCACGACGTGGACCTGTTTGCTTCCCACTAAAACAAGAAGGAGGAAGTACATTACAGTTGTTTTCTAGACTCCAAGGCCATGAAGCAGAACGCACTGGAGTACAGCTGGTCGGGTTGGAGCAATCCGTACTTCTGACCACTCTGGAACCTAATATCCAAGGTGATCCAGAAGCTGCGAAGAGAGCGGGTAACCATGAAGCTATCACCCCAATATGGAAATACGCGCTATGTTTTCCGCGTCTAAATGCATTGTCTATACCGTAACCCCTTGTACTCCAAGCAAAGATGGTCATTCCAGATCAAGCAAGCAGAAAGTTCCCGCTCTAGACCAACAAGAATTGGAAGTTATTGGCATAGAGGATCAGCGGAGCTTCCTCGAAACGCAAGGTCTCTGTACTCACGCCATTGAATGCATCCTTTCCAACGAATGACATGTAGAACTTAGAATCAGGAAAAGATCTATAAAAAAGCGTTTTTTATACTGAAGGATCTCCTACGAGATCACCACTACGATATCCGCCGCACAAATTGTAAATTTTTAGGAGAAAATATATTACAAGAAAAATTTATAGGTAGAAAGAATACGAATCTATAAGTCAGCAATGAATATGCTTGCTGATACCCCAAAGAAAACTTCCAGCCATCCAGTGTTTGCCGAGTTTATCAAATCGTAAGATGACTAAGGAATTTAATCTTTTTTCAGATCAAATATAGACTTATTACCGATATTGACTAGATTTAGATAGTGGGGCCGGACCAGCGACCTATCTATCAAGGACCTCACTGCAAAACTGAGAAGGCTCTTGGCAGTAACCTGGTTTCTAAGTGCAAGCGAAATACACTGAATAGACGACAGGAGAAGTCGCGTCGACCAGGGCATACTATAATTAGTAATAGTAGCGCCTAAAGAAAAAAGAGGAGTCCACCCAATAGGAAAACCCTTCCGAGTAAGCCCACACTCAGACCCGATACTTTGCACAATCATAGCTTACACCGTATACAAGGAAAAGGTATCCCGCAACTTTTGTCATCACTACATTCAAACAATAGCATGTGGACTGTAAACAGACTAGTTAGATTTGTTAAAGCCAGATAGAAGCCTCTTCCTGTGGATGTTATAACCGGAAAAATCCACAAGATTTCCAACTTAATACGCCAGGAACAGGACACACCCATATCAAAGGGTAGAGTGATCGGAGCCACAATGGCGGCTAATGCAGGTGTATCATCATATGAAATATTTGCCCATGCATTTTGGTCAGATAATCAACCTTTTATACTTACTATCGACTCAAAAGGAATTCTTCGAATAACTTAACTGAGTCGATTTTATAATTTGAAGTAACTTAATATGTCTCCAATTTGATGTATACTTGTTGGAATTAATCGAGCCTTTTATGACGAAGATTAATTCATATTATGCGATAATATGAGAAATAATAAGTACCACCCACCTTCTCATTAATCTTTACTGAAAGATGATAGGGGTATCTCTAAACTGTACTTCACAGTCTTTATCAAAAAAATTTTATAGTTCATTTATTTCAATTAATTTTATTGGTTTAGATTTTCGATTTAGTTTTACCCAATAAGATTTTAACACTTAATATGTCTCCTATTATCGTATAATATAAATTAATCTTTGCCCTAAAGGGCTCGATTCGTTCTAACAATAGTTTTCCCTTCAAAAATATGGAGTTTTATCTAATACATCTTCTGGACTAATAAAAAGTAAGATAAAAAAGATCTGATGCTTATAAATATCAGATATTATTAATTATATATCCTCATTCGATGAGCCTTATTAATCCAATAAAAGTTATAAAAAGTGTTGAATTCCCTATTTGGATAAGGTAAAAAGTATTTATACACAAAACTTCGTGATTTTAAAAAGAATTAACCAATTATACTCAAAATATGCACATATACACAGGGTTTATTTTTTTGCCGATAAAATTCCTTAAATATTCCATATTCATTCACAAAATAAGCAATATTTTACCTTTATATTTAATCTAAAAATTTCTAAAGTAATAAATTATTCCATTGTTACTAAATTGAGGGTTCAATGAATGCATATAATTTTCTATAAAATTTCGTTGCTTTCCTAATTAAAATTTTTTAAAGAGTTAATTGGACCACATGTAGCTAAAATAAAATCCCAATAAAATCTAAAGTGGTTATAATTGATAAAGTGGGAGCAAAAAATAATGAAATCTATTGAATAAAACTTTAAACCGCCAGAAATAGTATTAAATGTTGATTTGGCCTATTAATTTTATATATTAAGTAATCAGTAATCAAAAGGAATCAGCCATACAATCAAATTAAAAAAAAACTATCAAATAAAAAGATTTCTTATGTTTTGTTTTTAAATAAAGAGTATTTAAGGGAATATATTGGCCAAAAAAATTGTGTATAAGTGCATATTTTGGTTATAATTGTCTAATTTTGTGTAAAATCACGTAGTTTTGTGAATAAATACTTCTAACCTTTGGATAATACTGTTAGACCTGTAAGTGTCTTATGCATCATGTGGCTGTGTAATTTGTAATTTTATAATAGGTATTATTAATAATATTGAAATATACCGAATAAGCTTTAGAACTTGTATAACCTCCAAATATTTGAATATTCTTTAATTATGGATTGGATTATTTACTTTACAAATTATTATATATTTCTACTAACAATCTGTGGTTAGTGAATCCAAAAACAAAATATCAATTTTGGATAAGTATAAAAAGGGTAAACTTATGTCTCGAAATAAAAGTACCTTGTAAAATATCATAGGTATAAAAGTAAAATTTACTAAAATCTTTAGTTATAATGTTTGAATATCTAATTAAAAATCTACCAATAAATCACTTAAGTAGTAAATTACTCAATAAGTACAGAATTAATAAAAATAATAAAAATTATAAAATAGAATTTAGTGACGGTTGCAAAGGTTATCATTTTAGAAAATTATTAGCTAAAATAGAAGCGAAATGTATAATTTTTTATTGAGGAATAAATAAATAAATTAATTGATAAAGTTTTAAAAAATAATTACATTATACTTTTTAATATTTTCAGATTTTAATAAAATAAATTAATTTATAATTAAAAACTATAAAAAAATAACTATTTCCAAATTTTTATAAGATTTCTTTCATTAATGAATTGAGGAGAAAATATATTTGTCTTTTGTATATATTTATTTCACAAAAAGTTGACCAGTATTCTTGATTCGAAATATATATCCTTTTAGTTGTTTTTAGAAAACTAAGTTCTAATTTTCAAAGCGTTAAAATGAATAAAATATAAAAGCTTTTGAATAAACAAAAGGACTCAAAAAAAAATAGTAGCGTTATTTTTTGTTAAAAATTATGAACAGACACTTCTTTAAGGTGGAAATTTAATTATATCATTATTATACCACTTCAAATATACAAAACTAAAATTTGACCTTCCAAATAA
>LSSL01007003.1:0-12752 GCA_001953115.1 Smittium mucronatum | reverse complement strand
CATCTAAAATGAGAGTAACTAGGGATTTTTTTCCACGTGTAGTGAGATGGGCAGATTAAAGTCAATATAAAAAAATTAAAGCATATTGATTCGCTTGAATTATCAAATAATAAGTCAAATATTAGATATCAATTTTTATTCGCTATATAATTAATCAATCGATTAAATCAAACCGCTTTAGGAAATATTTTTAATTTCATCTATTTTTGCTATTTCCTCATTAAAAAAATAACAATACAATAAATTTAAAAATTTTCTCTCTTAACTTTGTAAATTTTTTCCTCTAAAAAAAGGCTAAAAAATTAATATAGAAACAAAAATTATGCTGAGACATTGCTTAAATGGGAAATAGATATTTTCTGACTATTTTATTCCTATAATCAGAAAACCCTATAGTTATAAAATACAATACCTCGCACAACTAAATAACTAAAAAAACGAATAATCTCACAAGTTTTTATTTTTTCCAAATTATATTAGATAACTTACAATTGTAAAATAAACAATTTCGACCCTTTGAATTTAATTTTCAATATAAATTTAAAGGCGTGAGAGAATAATATTACTCTAAGAGTTAATAATTGCGCGTGTTTATTCTGAAATACGCGAATAAATCTCTTAAATAATGAGCTTATATCAAAATATACTCTCATTTATTACAATATACACCCTAGTACCTATAAATAAAATAAAATTTCTATTTTAGCAGAAAAAATAATAATAATAAGGGGCTTTAAAAAATCTGATTTAAAAACGATCTTTATATACTAGCTTTTATACATTTCATTGAAATATATTTAAGGCTTATATAAATTAAAATAAAAAAATGTGTTAGATAATTTTATTAATAAGCAGGTAAAAAAATGTATTGAAAAAAACAAATGGTTTTTATTTTAAAAAAGTCTTCTAAAAATTTTTCCACAAAGTTCTTTATATTAGTGTATTTAATTTTTTAGATTTTATTCATTAACAATCGTGTTTTTTCATCTCAATGAAATCATGTTACCAATTCCGAATATCAAAATTATACAAGAGATGGTCCATTTTTTTTATATCAAATAAAGAAAAAACTTTAAAGAATAATTAAAATATGATTTTATTATAAATTGTGAATTTATATCAGAAAATTAATTTTAGTTTTTTTTTTTTTTAATATTTAATAAAAATAAAATCAAGATACCTCAATTTGGTTTATTTTTTATGAAATTGAATATTTTTTTTTTCCAAGCTTCAAAAAAGAAAAATTATAAAGATGTGTAAATTTGTATTCAGTTATTATGTTAAATTTCGGGAAGTAATTAGGTGCAACAGAAAGGCTACACGGTTTACTTTTATTTATCTTCTATATCTACAAAAGCTTAATAATCTAATTAATGTGAGGTTTATGACCTTGAATTATATAATAATATATGATAAATTTCGTAGAATATATATATTTTTATACAGTTTCTTTTGGATGAAAATAAAATATCATTTTTTTGTGTGATATAAGCCTTATACATGCAAAAATTATAAGAAAAATATAAAAAAAAATATCATTAAAAGATAAATAGTAAAAATATTTAATCCACTTTTGTGCCTATTTTAGGTACAATAATGCGGGCTCGTGTTTTAATATATCTGTTTTATCTAGTTTTAACCTAGTATATTACAAAGCTGAATTCATCGATGAGTCTCAGATAAGTTATTAAATTTTAACTTTTAAAAAAATATAACAGTTATCAAAAATCACTCTTTTTAATATTAAGAGAGTGGCTATGATCATTAGATGTACGGTATTATTTGTAAATAGGTCCTATGGGCTTTTTTTATTGGGTAGAATTATTCAATTAGGGAAATTTTCCCTATTATTTAGTTAAAAGGAATAATTGTGATTTCCGACTTCATATTTGCATTTTTTTCTGAATGTAATATGTGATTCTGTTCAAGATATACCTTTTAAATTATATATTTTATAATATAAATGGTTTTTTTAATAAATTTTCTGCATATCTTATAAAATAATACAATCTAGAAATTTTTTATAGTGAGTCATAATTCCAAGTAAAGGTAATTTAGAACTAGAAAAGAAATTTGGAATGGTAATTATATAAAAAAAAGAACTCCAAATTTAAATCAATATCTATATCACAAGAGAATTCGATTTTGCAAAATGAAACCGAATAAAACGAGTGGGTAGTCAGTTAATTTTTTTTTTTTTGGTAGGCTTAAGATTTTTTTTAAATAAGCAAGGGATATATAAATAGGGGTTATTTGTATAAAAAAGACAACCATAGATATTTCAGTAGCACTCAATTTTTTTACATTTATAAAGATCTAAAAAAAATGGAGAATGTTAAAATTTACAGCTTCGTGAGTTTTAAAAAATTGTATTTTTTTAGGAAAAAATATGGAAAAAATTCTGAACTGATGTAAAAAAAGAAAAAAATTGTTTAAAATCTGTCTTTAAATGTCTAATATATCAACAGGTAAATATGTTTGAAGAAGAGTGTTAGCAAAAATATTTACCTCTCGAGAAAATAAAGTAGGCTACTGAAATTGGGTTTTATAATCTTTTGATCATGTCTATTTATTATATGTACTTCTCAATCCACCTAAGGTTTGAACATGTTTTTTTAATTTGGTGTGGTTATTAAAATTGTTATTTTCAGTTTTAATAAAAATAAAAAATAAAAAATAATTGGTTTTATGTTTAATTCATTTTTTTGTTATCAAAAGCGAAAAAAAAATCATTATTTGTCTTTCTTTCTCAATTTTATTCTCATAATTTATATTGATATTATCAATTCCCTCTCACTATAATAAGGATTTTTTTTATCGAGCGAAATTTTATTTTTTATTTTCTAGTGGCAATCTATTTTGGGGAGCTAAAAATGTCTCACAGATAAATTTAGTCTATCATTAGATTTCTAATTTTCAAGAGCTATTGACTTTGTTCGTACTTAAATATTTTTTTTAAAACTTTTTTATGTGCATTAATTTATTTTTTTGTCTTTTTAAATATTATTTCGTATTTAAAAATCATTTAGACATAATATGTATTACTTTAACAATCAGAACAGTCTAAAGATAGGTTTTAATTTTTTTTTTATTGATGGATTTAATTTTATCTAAAACTAGGTTCAGTTTATTCTGTTTGAGAAAAAATATAAATCAGTCTTATTAAATTTAATAATTTAATTTATGATTAAATAAAAAAATTGGCAATAAGTGGGTAAAATACATATAAATATTGAATTTGTTTTTAGATTCTTTTTATACAAATTTTTTACAATAATTATTGATAGTAGGCTGATACCTAATAAAAAATTTTTTTATTTGGATATATTTGAAATTCAATTCTAGTTTTAGATAGTTTTAACTTTTTTTAATTTAGGTATTTACGATTTGATTTATATTTTGTGTTTAGATTCCTATTTAATGTAAATAATTTCAATTATGAATACTCGATTAAAAACTAATCCGAGTTAAAAAAATGACAATTTCAAATAGTAATTGGGGTTTCTGGTGATTATAACAGTAATACGCTTTTAAAACCTCTCACACGCACTAAATATAAGTATTTTCCGCATGAGGAAGCTGTGATTTTATAATTTTAAAAAGGTATGTTAATATCATTTTTCTATATTATAGACATTAATATAGATATAATTTAATTTATTTAAGCATATAATAAATAAAACTCAAAATGAATATTATTATTATTAGAATTTATCCGGTAATTTTTCTTTTTTACTTAAACAATTATTCGGATTTTTTTAATTATTTAACCAAATTTAAGCATGAATTGTACAAATTATATCTTCTTAGATCATATATTGGAGTTATAAAGAAGAGAAAGTATTAAGCTGAATCACAAATAAAAAACTATGCAACTCACATAAAATCCTAAAGGTGAGGGATTTTTCAACAAATTTCTTAAAGCATCCACTTAATGGGTAACTTTTAGATTAAAAAAAAATTATTAGATTTTATTCGACTTAAGACTAATACACATATACATCTTAAAATATAAGACCTTCTGTTTGATATTATATAAAATAAAGCAGCTTTTATAGTTTTCAGAATAATACAAGTTTTATTTGCTTGAAAATTTAGTAATACTTAAGTGTCTTGAGATAAAAAAATTTCAAAAATAAATTTTGGAGTTTTAGTAGGAATTTTTATTAAAAACCTAACTATGGATAATATAAAATTTTCAAGTACAAAAAAATACCTTTATCTTATATTTTTGAAATATCTAATTTTCTAATTAATGATTATTGTATTTAATACAATTATAATTTTCTTTATTAGCCGAAAATTTAACGTTATTTTTTACATCGGAACTGGAAAAACTAAAAAAAATTAATTTTATATTTTTCACTAAAATAATAGATATATATTTATAGCGAAAATTTTTCAGAATGGGGGCAAAAGGGTTTTCTCAATTTTTAACCCAATTTTTTTTTAAAAAAAGAATGATGACCAATCAATCTGTTTATTATGAATTTGAAAACAAAAATTTATTCCAATTACGGATTAAAATTAATAAATGAACTAAAAAAACAAAAAAATTTCCAGTGCAATTTCTCATTGGTATATCAGTTTTTTTTAAATCCAAAACAGGATCTTTTATAGAAAATAGGATGAAGATGTGGTTTGTGAGTTTATAAAACTAAACAGATTATAAACCTGAAATTTTATTTTAATTAATGAAGAAGATTAGTAATAATGCGTGAGATTTTTAAATAACCCTAGATTTATTTCCAAAGTAAAAATTTACACAAAAAAGTTTCTGGAAAAATCTTAATAAAAACAGCATTAAAAAATCATTAAAAAATTTCAAATAGGAAAATCCTCGCTTAAAATATTATTTTAATTTCATAAAAAAAATTATACCAAAGAATAAACCAGTGATTTCAACTCAAAATATCTTTAATTTAATTTACAACATGACATTTTTGATTGGCGACTTTTATAGTTAATTTATAGAATTATGATAAAATATCTAATAGAATATTTCAAATGAATTTTTTAAAAAAAACGGATACCAATACAGCATATAAAATTTTACAAAACTAATGGAAGGTTTGGAGAATAACTGAAAAATATATTTTCAAAAAAATAACAAAAGTACCTTTAAATTTTTGGATACACATAAAGTGGTATCAAATATGGGGGGTTTTATTAAGATAAAATCAAAAGAATTTATTTTTTTTAAAGAAAAAATTCCATAAAAATTGAGCCACATATTATAACATTACCTGAAAACATAGAAAATTTCGCAGAAATAATATTAATCATCTTGGAAATATAAAAAAAAATATTTGGAAATAATAGAGAAGAAAATATTTATTTTCAAAAAAGTAACAGAAAAATATAAGTAATGAGTATACAATAGTGTATAAAGTAAGAATCAATTTCATTCTTTCAAAATAGAATAATTTTATCATTTTTTTTTTTAGCTAATTTATTGAGAGCCTTCCAAATTAGAGAGATTTATCCTATTTTGAAGATAAAAAATAGAAATTCAGATGCAAAATTCAGGAGAAAGTGTAGTTTTTATTTTAAAATATAGCAGAATATCAATTTTTCTAATTTCTAGAATAAACTCGAATTTGAGAAAAATAGTAAAAATTACATATATTGTGAGGAATCCAGAAATTGGAGGATCTAATCTGGATACTTATTTAAAAATTTTAAAATTATTAAATTATTCAGGTTGTCTACTCTCAGAAATATTAAAATGTTCATATTAATTGGAGAGAGAAGCCAAAAATAATTAAAATAGAGGATAAAAAAATGAACAGGAAGATCCAAGAAAAAAACCAACCTGAGAAACCAGTATAATGTTCATATAAGATCTTCAATTTTAACGGGTTTATCTAAGTCTTTAAGGATGAAATTTTAATTCATGAATACGTTTTCAAAGTGTTCAAAGAAAATAGAAAAATAACTGCGAATGTTTTTTTCGATGAATTATATCAAAAAATGGAAAATAAAATAATTATCACTCAATGATCAATCAAAAAATAATATTTGGCTAACAAAAAATCTCGAAGAATTTAATGGAAAATTTTTCGGGCAGAGAAGTTATTTTAATAAAATATGGAATGAGAAAAAATGTTGAGCCTGAAAGATGATTTAAAAATCCAAATCAAAGAATACTAATATATATAAATATAAATATGCAAAAGTTAAATAAAAAATTATATAATAATTAAATAAAATTATGTTATTAAATTAAAATCCCTGAAGACATGCATCTCTAAATAGTATAATTATTAAAAATATATTTAAAAATAAAATATAGATCATATATAAGTTAAAAAATAAAAATAAACAAAATATAAATTTGCGGTTAAGATGAAAGTTAAAAATTCACCTAATTCTAATTTAGAAGTACTTAAGCCCAATAGATAATTAATTATGTTATTTAATGCAATAAAACGAGCTGATATTAAAAAAATTATAATAAAATTATTATGTTATAATTTATTGAGTAAAAGAAATATCTGTTATTGAAAAAAGTTAAAAATTCACCTGTACTAAAAAAACCGATATATAAGACGAATCGATAAAATTTCGGAATAAATATGTAGAAAAAGTTGAATTTTTTAAATATAACTCATTATTTATTTTTTTTAAAAAAAATTATCACTGTATATTTGATTAATTTAATGAGTTTTTTTATTTTTTTCAGATTTAAAAAGATTCTTTTTCAAATATTAAATTCAAATACTGAAAATATGCCTAAAAAATAGAAAAGAAAAAAACACCTTAATTTTCATAGAGGCACATTAAGCAATCTTTCTTTGCACTGGAACTTCTTTAAAAATATGATCTTACTTGTAGATCTGAAAAATTAAAGGTCGGATAAACAATAGATTTCCTGTGACGAAGAGAAAAGGAGGATATATATATTTCAATAATTTTTTTTTTGAGAATATTTAATTTGATGAAAAGGCAAAAAAATTCTATATATTTAAGACTTATAATTTATGGATTGAGTATTACGTTACTCAAAAATTTAGGATGAGTAAAATTACATGTACAAAAAATTTAATAATATCTTAAGAAATTTAAGCTTTGAAATTGGCCCTAATTTATGCCAAATTTATATGCACATAAACTAAAAATAAATTTTAACTCCCAAATAATCCAATTAAAACGGATATAAATTAAACTTTAAGCTGATTTAAAATAAATCTTTCACTGGAAAATTTAAAATATCTCCCAAATAATGATATTCTTTCTATGGAATAAAACAGAACGTGTTAAAGCATATATTAAATAAATTTGCTTCTAATTTGAAACAAAAAAATGAAAAAATAACTGGAAGAAAAATTATAAATCGGAAAAAAAGGCGCATCAAAATCTTAATATAAAGGTTTCGGCGAGAATCATTAAATATTACTAGGAAAAAATATTTTTAAAAAAAATTAAGAAAAAAGTGATTTTATTATTAAAGATAAAATCGATGGTCTTAATTTCAAGATTAGAGCCTAATAATTAATGAAAAATTAAAGATAAAACGAGTATTTATTGTAAATATTATTAATTAGAAAGAATAATTCATATCTTAAAATTTTAAAAAATTAAGGAAGAAAATATATACCTAGTCGAGAAATTTAAATACATTAAAACACTTTTCAAAAAAATTTAGATTCATCTAATAAATACTTATAAAAATATGAAAATATATTTTATAAATTAAAATGCAAAATTATAAAATTTAAAAAAATAAATGAATTGCAATTACTCGAAAATAGATAATCAATAATAGTTGGCACTCAGTCCATGAACAGATTTTTTTGACATCTTGTGAATTTTAATCAAATTTAAATTAAATAACTAAATAAAGATAAAAATTATCAGTATAAATTAGTATCATGCAATTACTGGATAAAACAATAAAAAATTTTGTCACTGAAACTTCAATTTTTTTTTTTTTTTGAAAAAAAAAGTTGTATGAATAAATTCAAATTTTTTAAATATCAATATATATCTGGGAAAAATCTAATTTAACGAAAAAAATTCGTTTAACCCTACAAATGTTAATTATTGATCTCAATTCGATTTTAACGAAATCCAAATTTGTCCCAAAATTGGTAAAATTTATTAAATAGATAAAAATGAAATTATATTGTGAAAAAAAATAATCAAAACTTATTATATTATTTTATCATAAATACGAATTTTTTTTTTCTAAATATTATTTTTAAAGAATCGGATTTCTAAAAAATTTCCTCTTCACTCATCCTTCACCCTTCACCCTTCACCCTTCACCCTTCACCTTCACCTTCACCTTCACCTTCACCTTCACCTTCACCTTCACCTTCACCTTCACCTTCACCTTCACCTTCACCTTCACCTTTCACCCTTCACCCTTCACCCTTCACCATTCTTTTTTTATTTTATTTTTTCCCTCACCATTCTTATTTTCCACTTTCGTCTTCCTTCTTCCTTCTTCCATCTTCTATACCTTTTATATATATCTAAACGATAAAAAATATCTTATAAAACCCCTTTAGCTCAGACCTCTTCACGGCGATACATTAATGATACTTGGGTAAATTTCAACTAATTTTACATAATTTATCTATAAAAAATGCCTTATATCTATATTTTTTACTTATAATTTATTTGAATTAAATATTGAGCAGAGGTGCTGTTAATTTCAGAAAATTTTAGATTTATATATTCGTAATTTTGATATAACAAATCATTATTATTACTACATTTTTTAAACTATTAAATCCAATTTATTTATAAAAATGCGTGATTCCGATTTAGAGATACTTTATTTTCTATTCTAAACTCCGGAATTAAAACGAAAAAAATCTGATTGATAGTATAATTAAATAACAGAATATATATTATGTAAAGTAAAACGTCGATCTAATAATTTTAAAATAATTTAAGGTATAATAAATATTAAAAACCATACCGGGATATTTAAATTTATTTAAATATATTTTTTATTAATAGTTTTAAATAAAATCTCAATAATACTGCAATTTGGTATAACTAAATCAATTTTTCTAACATAAAAAATATAATTATTTCACCTTTTAGAATAAATTTTTTTCTGTGTTTCAAATATTGATATATTAAAAATATAGGAATAACTATGATTGTTTGTATTATTTTAATAGATTCTGGTATTTAATTCATTTATTTATTTGTTAGAGATTATACTTTTTGGTGTAAGCTAAGATCTAAATCGGCGAGATAAATGTACACATCCCGGATATCCCCATGAAGTTATAAATTTATACATATTTTTAGCCTTTTAGCAGCCCAGAGTCCTTCAAACTATAGATTTTTTTTTTTTTGAAAATTTAATATGTAAAACATTGGATATCTTTACTGTTAAAATTTCAGAGATGTATCTATCCATCTCAATATATACAATGTCAGATATTGCGTACTAGAACTTACTAAAATTTGGATAGTTCAATATCGAGATTTTAAAAGTTATTTTTTAAATAAATGAGCTCTGTTCGAAAATATGAATAAATCAAACGTTGAAAAATATTTTATTTAACTAGAAAAAATCACCGTTCCACTTGGAAGTTGATGTAATTCTTTTTTAACGCAATTTGATTTTAGTATATCGGAAAATAAAACTTTTAACCCCTAAATATCTAAGATAATTTAGAGCATTGTGGTATACAGCGTCAATAAAAAGTACTGCCTCTGCTTAATACAAAATTATTAATCTTTAAGATTGTTTTTTTTTAACACAAGCGAGGAAATTTTTTTTCAGTTTTTATTTGATTGAATCAGTTATTCTTACTATAATCATTTGAATTTAACAGAATTGTTATTTCATGTTAGCCCAATAGCCGAGTAGGCTGAATATATTTTCAAAAAAGAAATGAGAGTAAAGGTGGGTTTTTAATTGAAATTTTGGGTCTTTTTCTAAAGTAATCCTCATTTTAGAAAGATCCTATTTTAATATCTTAAATAATGTATCGAAAATTTTTCCTGCTTTTAAACCTAAATTGAACATTTCACCAATATCCTGCTCTTTGGAAAATAATCTTTGAAAATTCAAAAATTTCATACTAAATATCATAATTTTAGCTCAATAACATTTAACTTCAATTTTTTTATTATTTTAGCGCAATTTATTTATCGATTCGATCACATATATAACGAAATTTAGAATATAAAAAATCAATATTTTCATTATAAATATATATTGAAATTAATTAAATAATACATATTTTTATCTACAGAATAAATAAAATAAATTTCCAATAAAAATTTTATATATAAATTGATGAATAAAATAAATTTGATCAATTAAAATTTAAACTCAAATCTATTATAGCGTAAAAAAACATCCATTCTGATAAACGGAATTTATCTCCAAATAGTTCTTAATGTTAGAAGGAGTTCAGATTTATCAATTTATACATTTTTTTTTAAAAAAATTATAAGCCAGTAACAAAAGATTTTAATATATTATTAGATGGTAACTGAATTTTCCATATTAATCGATAATTTAAATCCTAAATTAATATCGTGATTTTATTTGATAAAAATGATTTAGGTTAAATAGAAACCGGATATTGAACAGGGTACCTAGCATATGGAAAAAGAATAGACCTTTAACTAGAATTTAATTTAATCTTTTAAAAAAAAATAAACGGATTATTTAACATATCATTTAACTGTTTAGAAGTTTTATCTAATTAAACCAGTAATTGGAGAGAAAAAAGACTAAATTGGACTAAAAAATGATAAATTAAAGCACCTAAAGAACAGTAGAATATTGACTCTGTTAACTAAAATTAAATTTAATTAGTAAACTTTTATACAATATCTTAAATTTTTTTTAGGGAAAAAAATAATTAATAAAAGATATGGGTTTTGGGAAAATGGGGAATAAATAAAAAGTATTTTAAAACAAAAATTTTAGATCATGTTTTTTCTTGAAATTTTTTTCATTATTTAGATTCGCAAATGAAAATCATTTTTTAGTTTACGTATTAAGTATTTATCGAAAATATAAAAATAGTTTCAAATGATATTTATGTAAAATAAAAGAATAAAATTTGTACTCAAAAAAAAAAAGACTCAAAAACCACAGATAAGAAAGGGAATAATTTTAATTGATATTAATAAAAAATAATAAAGAAGGATTATTAATTTCATATTCCTAATCGATAGAGAATTTATTCTTGTTGTGAAATATCAATGCTAATTTTACAAAAAAAATTATTATACAATATGATGATTGAGCTTGCAAAACATCCTAAACCTAGGAAAGAATTTTTAAGAAGGATTGTTTTTCAGATTTTATAAAAAAAATTTCAAAAATAAAAATTATCAAAGAAAAATTTACGAGAAAAGAAGACAAATATGTAGTATTGGACCACGAAATATAATATCACTGGCTAATTAGTAATGCTTATAATTTTTTTTGAAGGGATTAAAAATCATATTTAAAACACATATTAAACGGTTATTGTGTAAAATAAACACATGAATCAAAATTAGAGTCAAATAAAACCTAAAAAAAATATTTTACTACTCACAAAGGGATAGAAATCAAAATATATATGATTCAGTTATTGATAAATATTTTAATTAAAATTATATCGTTTTTCACGAATGTCAACTTAACAAGGGTTGTATTTAATTTTAGCCAATAAATGCTGACATATTATATCAGTCTATAAGCAGTAATAAAAGAAAAAGATAGACAAGATTAAAAAATACAAAAATAAAAAAAATTCATGATTCAATGGCCTAAAATGAAATAAAAAAAATCAAGTAAAAAAACTTACAAAAACCAGAAAATCTTTACACAACTCTAGTAAAAATTAATGAAATAAATAAAATAATTTAATAGCGCCAGGTAATTTTTTTTTAAAATAAATCTATTGAATCAAAATTAATTATACAAATATAAAATTTTTATTTATATTTTTAATTTGTTTCATATCTGAAATAATATAAAAATTATCAAAAAATATTTATTTTTTTTAAAAAAATGTGAAATTTTAAAGTTAGTATGATCTTCTAAATAATAAAAATATCATTTTTATAATTTATTTGGGATTTTTATTCATTTTTTTCCCAATTAATTAGTGTAACAGTTTAAACTTAAATAAATTATAGAAAAAAAATTTTCAGCCAAGATAATTTCAAGATATAAAAATATCTGGTTTATGATAATTGATAGTTTATAGAGAAAGTTTGAAAAAAAAATTCCTTTAGAAAAAATGTGAATATGGGATTTTTATGAAAATTTTGGGGATAATCAAATTAAAAAACAGTTTAAATTAGGTTAAAGCAAAAAAAAACTGTTTATTTCTGTTTTTACACTTATTATAGCATTTTGATTAATTTTTATCAAAGAAAATTTGAAGTAAAGTTTAAAAAAAAACATTATTTGAAATTTTTCATTTTATTGAAAATTTAAATTACCCATATAGATGCAAGTTTATCTCAATTATTTGGCTAATAAAAAATCATATTTACTAATATTAAAAATTTTCTGGGCTTACGGTGAAATGAAAAATATTTTTTTATGTTATTATATAAATAGATAATAAAATGTGATCACATATTAATATTTACGAGTTTCTAGCTAATAATTTATTTGTATTTTTCAAAGAGTAATGTTAATAAAAATGGCCCAATTTTCGTAATTTTTTTTTTTCGGAATTTTTATTTAAACAATATAAAAATATTATAAAAAATATTAAAAAAAAGTTTAAAAAAATGAAAAAATTTCGAAAAATATCTCA
>LSSL01007001.1:0-10748 GCA_001953115.1 Smittium mucronatum | reverse complement strand
AAAAAAATCCAATTTGGTGGTTTTTATCGCTGATTTAAATATGAATTTTAACCTATTAACGATAGATATTTCCAGAATGAAGATACAAAATGCTACTATTTGGTTTTGAATTCATTTAAATGAGTTCAATCCCATTTTGGGTTTTGTTTTTGGTGCTAAAAAGTTCATAATGGACTTGAATACTCAAATAAAAAAGGCATTATTCATTCTTAATCCTAAAGCGAAAATGTTTAATTTTTGGGCATATTTTTATAGAAAAAATCAAAAAATAGTTAGGTTATCTCACGAATAATTTAAGAAGATCTTTTAGAGTGATGTAAAATTTCTACAGATTTCAAATTAATGAAAAAATTTCGAATATTTATTTCAAATTCTAATAAAGAAGTGGATTGAGTTCAGTGAAATAGATAACACCATTATCAATTTCGAAAATAATTTCATAAAAAAATTGAGAATGGTATGAATGTGCATATTTATTAGGGTCTAGTACAAAAAACTCTTAAGAATTATTTAAACTTAATACAAAAATCGGGTATCTAAACAAGAAAAAGTTCAGCATGAAGAGATTTATTAAAATAATTAAGGATATATTAGATGATTTAGGATTAAATTTAAATTTTAATGTCGAAAATACAATATACAGTAAACATATTCTTATAGGATCTGACCTAGAAATTTTCTTGAAAATAATTTTGGAATTATCGTGAGGAAAATTTCATTATATGTTGCGTGGAGAAATCGGATAAATATTTCATCGGTTATTACATAAGATAAAAATTTAATAATTCTTACCGTTCATGAGGGGGAAACTGGTCGAAAAATTAAAATATCAGTACTTAAAATAAAACAGAAAGTAAATAATCGAAAAGAAATTTTCTGCATTTTTTTCGATTACTTGAATCAAAGAAAGTGTAAAATTTTTTTTCAGTATTTATAAAGTAAAGATATTTTTGAAATCTTCAATATGAATTCATTAAACCCAAAGCTTTGTAGAGGAAAAACTAAGATGATTTCGACAAATATATCCCCGAGTAAATTAACTGCTTATTTACTATTAAATCGGAAAATTAATAACAAATTAAGATGAAAATATTAAAAACCAAACTTCATTAACTATTATTCAATTCATTTAAGTTTATTCAATAAATTATGAGAAAAAATCATAGATAGTCCTAAAAATTTAAATGAAAATGTGACTAGTTGGATAAAAAAAACGAATATAACTGAAGATCATACATATTTATTCATTAAAATAAATAAATGCGTGTGATATTCTAATTATCTATTTATTTGAGTATATTAGTCAATAAAAAGAAAAAAACCAGGTGAAAATTAAATATAGAAATGAAAATATAATTACAGATAAAAAATGAATATATATAATTAAATTTATACACGTACAATCATAACTTTTTTATTTAAATTTTATTCTCGTTTATTAATACTTATTGTCAGATTTATTGATTTTTTAGATGTATAAATGGTATCTAAAATAAAAATAGAATAGAATTAACTAAATGTGAATACTTGGAATTTTAATAATAATCTGATTAATTTCTATGTTAATTAAGAAATGCGATTAAAAAACCATTAATATAAAAACGAAATTATCGACCAAAACCATATAAGAAAAGATTTAGATTGGGTATGATTATAGGTAGTATTTTAATTGGCCATTCATTAAAAAAATCATATACGTAACATATAAATTCACACATATAAAACAATACACAAATATATGTACATAAATACCATGAAAATGTAAATAAATACACAAGTTTATGTATAAAATCACTCTCAGACATGTTTTCAAATATAAATGAATAAAAATACAAATACCACATAAGTGTATCACGTAAAAAATTATATGAATAATTAATATAAATTACTTCTTTATTATGTTTATTAAATCTAGTTAATTTTAAAAAGGTTTTAAAAGAGATTTCTATTATTATCATTTATATTAAAAGCCTGATTAAATCTTGTCATTATTCCATTTATCATTTCAAAAATCGATTATTGGTTATTAATTCGTTCTTTTTAGTTGATATAAGTATACAACTTAAAATGAAATATAATTTTAAGTATTAATTTAAAAGATCGGATATTTGAGAAAACTTCTTTTTAGAAAGCATTTAAATCATTCTGAAATTTTGTTAATTTTTTTTTTAATAATGATTTTAGATTTTTTTATACACTATATCTCAAAAGTAATTGCATAAAAATGACCTTCAAATTAGAATTTATAATGGATTTTGTGTATGAATAATAATAAGTAAAATTTTCTATTTTCTAAATTTTTTTTTATGAGTTCATATTTTGTGTATATTCGCCTAATTTTTATTACTGAACCGTAATTTTTTTTTTAAAAAAAATAATCTAACAATTGAATCATTATCGATAAAAAATAAATTTATTGTTATAAGATCTCTTAAAGATGGAATATAAATTTAGAAACTTCGATATGTTTTCAAATAGAAAACTTAGTATTTTAAAAGGAAATTAACCTTTGTTTTCGGTCAAATATAGGCTAAATAAATATATTCTTTTAAAAAAAGAACAGTAAAAGTTGTAATGGTAGAGCTTTCGGGGGGGTTCGGGAAAAGAAATTTCCAAAATAACTTTAGAAGGTTCAGAAATAAAATAAATTATCTAAAAAATATTACCAACTACAAATTTTAATTGCAACCAAAATAACAAAAAAAATATCATTAGCCTGGATTTTTTCAATGTAATTTGAATATTCCAAGAAATTCATGGATAAATCAACATCTGTATAATTTTCTGATTATTCTCAAATACTTGACCTTTATGGGTGTTTGATAAAATTAGAAATTATATAGTGTCCAGGAAATACTATACTCAAAAATAAATTCAATTTAAACTAGTAGTAATATTTTGAGATATGCAACACAGTTATTTTACAATTTTTTGTGCCAATAGATTTTCGGATCACAAAAAATGTCGAAAACTACCATCTTTGAGCACTTTGTACAAAATAATGATAAAAATTACAACTATTCCTTATTTAGATTTATAATGAATAAAAAAAATCTCAGAAAATATAAAATTCCGTAAAATATAAATACTTGACTGCAGCATTAAGTGTGGACATTTTTGGCCTTGTATTGCCAAGTTAAATATCAGAATCAGTTTTAAAAGTGTATAATACCATCAAAAAATTATATACGCACCTTTTTACTAGCTATTTCATAAATTGTAAAATCAGATACAAAAATACAAATTTTAATTAGACTTAGTGAAAATTAATTCGAGAATAGTGCAAAAAAATTCAAAAATAAAATATTATAACTGGGGTTAGTGTAATTAAATCCAAGAATAAGAAAATTAATTAGAAAATAGTGTAACCTAATTGGTTTTATAGAAAATTCGTTCGTAAATTATAAGTTTTAATTGGTAAATGGAGATTTGGAATTGGTAAAATGGAAGTTCTAGTTTGTAAAAATATACGGTAAAAATTATGAAAGTTTCTTTAGGCTCAGACTGGCATAACATTTAACTGAATGGTATCTGAAAAAAATAAGTCGAAATGGTCTATGAATTTTCTTCTCATTTTATGTGTGACAACAGATACTGATTCGACTGTGTTTGTTTATATTATTCTAGTAGACATTTTACTAGGGATGGTCTGCTTCTGGTTTCACCCACATGTAATATCCCAATTTTTCCGAATTTTTTTTATTGAGATTTTATCAAGATACAGCATTCTCAATTTGGTTAAGAATAGGATATTAAGACACCAAATAAAATAAAATAGTCACTGGGTATTTTTCTAAACTTTTTTAATCCTTTATTTAAATGGGACACCGTCAGATATTATGAAGATACTAGATTGGGAGATTTAAAAAGAAATAAATACATAAAAAACAAATCAAACCATTGGTTTCGGTCTACTGCCTTTATATTTATATTTATCTATATCTATATCTATATCTTTTTTTTTTTTGAAATTTATAATTAAAATTGACGGTAGTCGACCAATCATATGAAAATTAGGGTCTTTTATTTTAGGGAGTCCAACTAAAAACATTTGTCTTTTTTTTTACCTACCCATATTTCCACTTATAAAAATATCAGCTTTACTTTCTTATGTGAAGGTAAAATTTTTTCCAAAACAGGAATAATCAAGGAATTATGTTTGATAATTTTTTTTCTTTATTTAGTATAAAATTCATTCGACCAGGAATTATTTATGCTGGGTTGGTTATAAACACTCTAAATTTTAGATTTATGAATTTTCTTGGTTGAAAAATTTAAATATTTTATCTAAAATAAATTAGATCGGAAATTTACTTAATAGTATATGAAGGATTTATTTATAACAATATAATTATGTATTACAAATTTTAACCAATATTTTTTGTGCAACCTAGTTTTTTTCCTCCTTAAGGTTTTGGGATGACGATACTGGGTTTTAACCGGATGTATGCAGTATAATAAGCAACTTTTTGTACCAAATGAAATTATAAAAAGCTTCTCCAATCCCAGCTGATTAAACTATAGCAGATCTTACTTAAAATGATTTTTATTATATTTATCTCTGGTTTTGAGATTAAGTTTCACCAGAGGTTGACTGATCGTTTCGAAATCAGATTAATCTCTTAAATTTTAAATTATTCGATTGATATTTTTTATTTAATCCAAAAAAAAAATCTATTAATTAAATTATTTTTTGATTTTTTGCATTTAAGCTATGATTAGGTTTTAATAATCCATATTCAAAAATTTATTTGGTTATACTGTGAATCATTAAAAGCCACTCAGAATTTTATCTAAAATTCTGTTTTAAATAAATTATTTAGATTTTAATAAAGCTGGTTAATAAGATAATAAAGATAATATTTTATATTATACAACTGATGAAATACCTGGAGTTAATTCAATGTAATCATTTTTTATCAAATATTAAATGAGTATTTGAAAAGCAATATTATTTATTATTTAAAATGAAAAATTAAATAAATATTTGTTATATATATTAACTCAAATACCGAATCTGACGTACTTTTTAGCGTAAATCGCGTCATATTGACTAATTAAATCGGTTTTCAAAAAAATAATTAAATAAATGATATTTCAATTTATAAATATAAGCGTTTTTATTTAAATTTTTTAGATTATATTCAAATTATAATTTTTTAACATTTAACATTTTATTTAGGGTACGTTTCAGATTCAAATAGTCAATCATAATATTCTCAATAAAATTGGATACATTAAATAGAGAAAAAAGTGTTTTAATATGATATATATCATTTATATAATGTTTTTACTATTTTTTTTGATTTTTACGAATTTTTAAAATTATAATTACTAAATGAATATTTTTTAATGATTGGATTTAAAAATTAAATTTTCTTAATGAAAAAAACAAGCTCCCAAAGACCACTTTCTAGAGCTCAAAATAACTATGAAAGTATGCGAGACAGTTCTGAAGTTGAAAGAATTTTTGAAATAGAAGATTAAGATCCTGAATTATATTTTTGCCGGCTGACTAATGATGTGTTCAAAAAATTTCGAACTTTGTTTTGAACTAGTTTTTCTTTCTTTTCAAGCTAATTGATTAAGATTTTTCAAAAATTGGGATTAAAAAGAGGAAAAGGTCAAAAATTTATCCTAAAGATGGTTTACTTTTTTATGTTTCATTTTTGAAAGCGTATCCAACTTACCCCTCTATTTTTCTTTCATAAAATATGAACACGGGTACAGCCCAAAGATTGATCCAAAGAATAAAAAATTAAATCAATGAAACTTTGAAAACCGAGTTCCTAGTTCTGTTGAAAAAAAAACATCAAGAAACACTGGGTCCAGATTTTTCTAATTAGCCAGAAGCTGCTTTAGTAATAGATACATCCATTCAAGAATGCTCAAGATTCTCGGCTGATTTTATAGACTCAAAGGTTTTGTTTTTAGGAAAGCACAAGAAGTATTGAGTTAAAAGAGAATTCGCTCATATACCTGTTGGAAGAGTAGCCATGGTGAACCAGATCAAATATGGTTCAATACACGATTTTAATATTTTTCTGATTAGATTAAATTTATACAATTTTTTTTTTTGAAGATTCCAGAGGAAATCACACCAGAAGGGCCACAGAACTGATCAATAATAGCAGATCTACTATAATAAGGATGGTTAGATATATTAACACTATTTTTCCTGCAAAGAGACCGAATTTAAATCAGGTATATTTCATTAATAATGAAAAATTTTCATCCTTAAGGAAAGTATGTGAAAACCATTATTGCATGCTAAAGCAGCTATAGGGAGCTTCAAAATTAAAAATCAAAAAGATTTAGGAAGCGCATGAAAAAATACATGATATTTTTATATTCCTGACAAACCAAGACATCAAATTTAAGTCATTGAGATGGATAAGCGCGATTAATAATAGCGTTTATATTTTCTCAAAAGATTCCCAAAATAAAAAAATTCATCTTAACGTTTTCTTAATATTTTAATTTAAGAAAATACTAAAATAATTTTACAATTTTTTTTTAAATGATAATTAAAGATGTTGTAATCTATGGTGATCCGAACTAAATATTGATACCATTATAAGCGATAAATATATTTAATAAAGATATAAATTTAGTATTATATATGCTTTATTGATTTATGATTATTTGTATAATATAATCCATTTATACTGTATAAATGAATAAAAAATAAATAAAAAGTAAATTAAAAATAGTTTAAACAACGTTCAGATTTTTCATTTACACATAAAACATATTTCAAAAAAACTACTGGGTTTATTATAAGGTGTTAAATTTATTCATAAAAACTTAATAGAATTGATATCTATCTACCTTTTTGTAAATTTAATTGTTTCCTTATTAATTTTAGTCGGTTTTTGGATTTAGTTTAAAAATAATTTTTCATTTCTTTATTGAATTGATTTTCGAAAAAATTACATAAAAAGTATATAGTAAAAGCGTAAATTGATTTTTTAATTTTATATAAAGAAGTATATTTATATCACTTATATTAAGTTTTTTATGTCTAAATGTATGGTTTGAATATATATTTTTATGGTATATATAGATTTAATATCAAAAAAATATTATAATTAAGTGAAATCGTTGCATTTATAATATTTTTTTGATAAACCACCGTTAATGATCTAAAAAATGATTTAAATATTCAATAAACTGATAATTTGATAAATTTAATCGATTTAGATAAAAAAATCTAATATGATAATATCGAGTAGAATTCAAAAAAAATCATAAAAAGCGCTTAATCCAAATAATTTCAATAAACTCGAGTCATATTGATAAATTGTGATATCATTTATTTGATTTGGATTTTTTAAAAAAAATCGAATTAATCGATATAATGTGTTTTACACGAAAAAGCTAGCCAGATTCTGCAATAATTCTTTTATTTATTACTAATATTTATTAGATTTTTCATTTTAATTGATCGATAAAATTGCTTTTCAAATACTCATTTATTATTTTTCAAAAAAAAAGTTCATTGAAATAACTTCAGGAGTTAAACCGGTCTTTTAATAAACATTACATTGAGAAAAAAGCTCCTGAATCTTTAAGTTGGGTTTTAATGGATGTGATTTAATCCTATTTCTTTAATATTAATATTCTTTACTTTATTAATTTCTTTAAAGTTAATCAGAACAGAGATAATATAAAATTAATATTTTTAGTCTCTATTATTTTGAAAAAATATCCAATAATTGCAAATCTCCAAATTAAAATTAATTAATTCTTTTAAAAAGACTAGAGGGCTTTATTAAGCTAAACGAACCGTATTTTTTTAGCCATGGTTTTTTTCTTCGAATTTAAATATTCTGAATAAAGTTTTTAGAATTATAATTTAATTTTGCCAATTTTATCTCACCTTTTAACAATTTAGTTTTACAATTTACGGACTAGTTTTATCTATTCTTGAATTTTATTTCACTAAATCAAATTTTATTTACTTAGTTTTGAAATTGGATACATTATTATTGTAATTGGTGATTAAAAAGATTACATAGAGCTTTTTTTATTCAGCTTTATCATCTATAAAATAATTTTTAAAAGTGAAAAAACTATTTCTTGCAAAAAATGAAGAAATTTTCAAAATCTAAAAAAAGAATAAATTCTTAAAAATTAACCCCCCACCCCTCCTCGTAACTCAAAAAAAAAAAAAGAAAACTGGTATTAAAGTCACAACATAGTTGGACGGTCCAAAAATTAGTATTCTGAAAGATTAGGCAGAAATATAAAAAAAAAGTGAATAAAATGAGAAAAAATTGTAACATCATTGAGTTTATTGATAATTAATAAAGACTCGTTAATCCTCCGATTTTTTTTTTTAAAACTCAATAACGAAAAATTATATAATAAGAGCCTAAAAAGAACCACAAGTACCAAATTTTCTTTTTTCCATGTCACAGATTTACTCAAATGTCAGGTTTATTAAGAAAATGAGAATAAACAAATTCAAATATTATAAATTGAAAAAGACCATAATTTTCATGGTTTGACGTTTTAAATACTTGTATTCTTTAAAGGTATTTTTTTTTATATGTTTTTGATTTATCATAAAAATGGAAATATCATAATGAAACGAGTCCTTGAAACATAAAAGTTGTGTAAATATGTAACATTTCCTGGTAAATAAGTAAATTTTGACAATATTTTCTGTACAAATTATATAGAAACCAAGCCGTCCAATAAATTTCAGTAAGAATTAAATCCCTAATAAAGGTACATTAAAACCTATTTTATTGCCGATTAATCGCAAAATTAACCAAAACTCAGAAAGTTAAGTAAATTTTTTTTATTTATTGAAATAAAAAAAATTATTTGCTCTACTTGATTTTTAAAGTTTTCTGAATCAATAAATAAATCTTTAAAGTTGGCTTACAAATGAAGGTATTTTCTTTATTTTTTTTTATAAAATAGATGTTTAAAAAAAATTTGAGTTTATAAACGTAATTATAAAAATATTGCCATTTTTTTAATCATTTCACCCTAATATTAAAAGAATTATCTGTTTTATGATTTTTAATAAATAAAATATAAAATTTTCTCATTAAATTTTTTTTACACATATACTGTGTAGTTAAATGTGTCTAACTATTTTTTTTGTTAAATAATCAAAGTTTGATCTCAGTTTAATTAGTATACATGGATAAAAAATAAATGGTTCAAAAAAACTTTCTATAGCCTATTCTGTAAAATTATTTATCCACAAGAATTTATATATCTTTTTGTCGAATTTTAAAATAGATACTTTTGAAAATATTATTATTTCTTGATATGAGACTATAGGTACTAATAAAACAAATATAAATATAAATATAGATATTGATATTATTTGGTATTTTAATTTTTTTAATCAATATTAATTTAAACTGGTCGAAAATAATAAGTTAACCTTTCATTCATTACAAATATAATTTGGTCTTTGAAATAGGATTAAAATCATAATAATTTCTATTTTTTTCCACACGAATATAAAATAAAAATTAGTTTAAATCTTTTGATTAATCAAAAAATAATTAATTGATGGTCTTTAAAAAAATCCCATAAATTTCTGAGATATTACAGCTCTAAAAATCAATTATTAATCTATTCTTAAAATTTTATGAGATAAAGAAGGTATCCTCCATCTTGATATTTTTTACTTACCGAAGCTAAAGTCCAATATAAATAGATCGAAATGAATTTTTTTTTTATATAAATTAAAAATTAATTCTTCATATTTCTAAAAATGATAGATGTGAAGTTTTATTTAAGCTTTTATTTAATAAAACCCCATTAAATCTATTAGATATATTTTTTATATGAAATTCTTAATTTTCACCTACCGAATATTTCAAACATAATTTTTGCGAGAATATTTCGTATCCTGACACATAAAATCATTCCCCAGTTTTTCTTCCGTTTTCTTTACTGAAATTTTGCAGATTTATCTGATAAAATACGTTTAATTCCAAGATATATATGTTTCTGACAATTCTCATAATATTATCAAAATACAATGATCTTGAAATTCCATTAATAAACCCGAATGCCCCTTTTAAAACTCATTTTATATTGCTACTCAGTTTTTTAGTATAAATTTTATGTTATTTTTTATATATAAAGTGTATTCGATTTTGATAATAATATTGATTCTAATTGGTTGAAATATAGTATCGTTTTTTTATTGGTAGTCAAAGACCATTTTTTCAAATAGGCGCTACTATATTTTTCTAAGCCGCTTCCTGAGTAATATCAACCCATCCACAGTCTTTAACATGTATATCTCTGGTCTTAAAAAAGTCTTTATCTAATAAAGTTGGAATATATCAGATTTATTTTTCTTTATTAATATAAATTTAATTATGAAAATCTTTAAGTAGCTCTAGGATCAGTGAAGTTTATAAAACTAATATATAAAAAATGATCTTTGGCTTATCCACTTTTTTAAAAAATCGGAAAATAATTTTATTTCGATAAAATGTTGGAATTGTCTGAAATATTTAATATCTCTGTTTCATAATCTCGAATAGATATCAATTTAAATTTTTAGTTAGTTTATATTTTTTCCAGATAATTTATCACACGAGGTACTGAAATTTCAAATTTCAAATTTCAAATTTTACAGGATTTTCAGGTTTAAAAAGTAATTTTATTCAGATCATAAAAAACAAATTCATATATAATATTTTATATAAACAATTTGATTAATTAAGAAAGTTCTGATAGTTTTGTTTTAAAGATTAATTCTG
>LSSL01006996.1:0-10566 GCA_001953115.1 Smittium mucronatum | reverse complement strand
AGAAAAAGTCGTATAGAAAAGACTATTATCCTAACTACAATAAGCTCCTCTGCCGGACTACCGGCTGCGTACCTACGGGAAAAGGGTTCAGTCTACCAACCGAAAGACCCCCCCACCCCTGGCATTGCTTCAAGTAGAATGGATGACTGAGGTTACATGCAGTCAAGAATTAAGCTTTTTGTCAATGAAAAATAGTCCATTGAAGATACTGAGCTCCTAGTCAGAGCCTACTTCTAACAGGATTAATAAAATTAGGCTCCTACCCAAACGTGGGTTTGATCGACATGGCTTTCCTACAAATAGCTGTTAGACACTGAGATCCGTCTGACTGTCGAACGCTGGAATTGTGCACTAGACTATGTCTCAGCTGTGCTAAACGATCGGTTCCTCCTGTTTCGAGATGGTCCTCCTCTGGAATCGCTGTCATCCGAATCGCTGTGCGCTATCTCCACTACTCCCAACCAAGAATAGTGCAACGCTGTGCGCTGTCTCCACTACTCCCAACCAAAAATAGTACAACGCTGCGTGAAATTTTAGTCTAGTGTACTTCGAAAAGTACACCATTAAGCCCCTAAACCACGACAAGGTATTTAACTCTTAGGGGGAATAAAACGTATCTAAATTGATAAATAAAGATGAAAACACACATATATAAATAAAATTTATTTCTTATCTCCTTCTGGGTTTAAAGGCTTAAAAATGAGCTTCTGGTTTCTGGTTTATATTTCATATACTGAATCGCTATTAGTGTTAATTTTATTTTTCCAGAGCTCTAAAAGTCTATAAATTTTTTTTAAAAGGTAATAAAATTTGTTTATATTTAAGAAAATATAACGTATTTTGGTAATTGTAATAGATTGAGTAATGCTTTAAATCCAATTCTCCAACTCTATCCTCAATAGATGATTCTAAACCAGTCTATTTTTCTGTTTTAATATAGAATTTTTTGCAATTTTATTACATCAATCGTTTTATCAGAATATAACATTAAATCGTTTTATCAGTAAAAAGCTGATTCTGTTGTAGTCTTTTTTATGATTATGTGTTAGGAGAGAAATAATCACATGGCTCTCGGAGTATAAATGATCAATAAGCAAAAAAGTAATGGGCTTCTTTTTGAGATTTATAGTTATTAATTATAGGAGTTAAAGTTTCATCAATTTTAAATTAGTTATTTTAATATAAAAACTTTGAAAAGTACACAAAAAAATAAATAAAATCAAATATCTTTAAAGATATTTCCATAAATCTTACTTGTAACTTGTAGATAAATATTTCCATCAAAAAATTTTTTAGCGCCGCATTATTGTAATTTAAATCTATTTTTGTATTTGATATTATCTTAATGTGAATCATGTTTTGCTTTATAGCAACCGATCTTTTCTTTAAGCGGGTTGGTAACCTAAAATATGTAACCGATTGATTTTTCTGAGTAATATTTCTTTTTAAACCCATCATCATAGATAACAACCATTAATATGTATGAAAGCTAAAAAAGATATAATTAAACATTCTGGAAGATCCAGGAGCTTTTTTTATGATTTTTTAAAAGAATCAACGACCTTGTTAAACAAAATAATAACATTCTAATAATTATGATACAAAGCTTTGAAAATATAGATCCATAGATATTAGATCTATCATTAATTCATGCAGCTTACTAATAGCTACAATTTTATCTTTATATGAGGCTCTTGGAGAGTTTGAACCGTTAATTTCCATATTTAGTGGTAATAGGTGAAATTTTATTCAACCTATTTTACAAATATATTTGTCGTATACTTGTCATCATTTGACAAAAAATCTCTTGGATATGACAGTATTTTGTGAAAAAAAGTTTTTTTGAATTTTCAACAAGAACAAGTTTTTGCACTTATATTTGAAAGGTAAATGCTAACAAAATATCTTAAATTTCGTAAATGAGTTCTGATTGGTGCCATAACTATTTGCATACTTCCATTTCTTCTACTTTTTATACCTATCTTTTTACATGATTAAGCTTGTATTGGCAAATGAAATTTGTGTATTTCTTAATATTATACATCAAAAAATTTAAATCTTAATTCTCTCTATTTATTGGTAAAAAAGTATACGAAATGTCCATTATGTGAATACGTAGCATGCAAATAGTCCTGGCATCATTCTGATTTAGCTTCTCTTGATTTCGAAATATCAATAATTGCAATTTATTCGGAGCTAATTCAGAAAAAAGAGACTAGAAGTCAAACACTCTCAGTGCTCATTTTTATTTGACTAATATGAACACAAAATACACCTCCAAAATCCGAATTTGTTAAGATTATTAACATTAGTTGATTTCATCCAATAAAAAAATTAAAAATCATTGGGAAAACATCATGTATTATTCATATAAAAAGCTTGCATTTTGCAGGTAAATGTCCATAATTGGCTTGGATTTACCTAAAGAGTCATGGAAAATAACATAGAAGCTTGAAAGTGATTAATTTGGATTCTGTGTTATTAAAATGGCTTGTATCGAATATTTAACCATTGTTTTTATATATATCGTGGAGTTTTATTAGCATATGTAACACAACTGTTTTTCGGATTTTAAGAGATTTTTATATTAACAGAAAACTAAGTCATTATTGTACCACTGTTCCTGAATGCATTATTATGAAATACGACTTATTTTATTAGAAGAACAATTCTTAATTAGCCCATTTTTACACAAATTAGTATATTTCATTTATAATAGTCGAATTACACAGTTTAGCTCAAATTTATTTATTGACGGGTATTTATAACATCATGATTCTATGACTTACCAGATGCCCTTTTCATCAATGTTTTATAAATCAATTTCTTTTTGCATTCGGTTGATTTTCAAAATTGTGTCAAGTTTTCCTACTGAGAATTTCTCACAATTATTATTTGCTACATTATTTTATAAGCGAGTAGAAAACGTATTAAAAATTAGAGAAAAGTTTTAAAAGGGAATAGGAAACTTATATCAGAAAAACGTCTTATGTGCTAAATAATATCCCAATTATGCAATCCCAAGTGTTTTTTTTTCTTTCACGGATTTGTTGTAAACGGCCTACAATCTTAAGTGAATTCAGGGGTTTCTTAACTATAGTTATAAGTAATAGTTATAATAAATTATATGGTTGATGTAATCATATCTCAATATATAAAAACTTACTTCACCGATGTTTCAAATAATTTCAAATTTTCTTTACACTTTTATATATTTTTTCCCTTAAAAACATCTGAGCTGTCATTCAGCTGTGGGGAAAATGTTTAGCACGTCCAATAACAGTGAGTTTTAGTTTATGCTATTGTTAACTCTGACCCAGGTGTTTTTTATTAAACTATTTAGATTCACATTTTAGCACCTTGGTTCCTGACTATCATAAACTCAAGGAATTGGTCATAGATATTATACATCTTCATCCTTTTATGATGATGCCGGCCAGATTACCCAGCTTTCTACATAAGCTCAAAAATAATTTATTCCCTAAATATTTTCTATATTCCTTTCTTGCTGCGATTGGGGAGTCATTGGTACATAATACGAAGAAAAAAAAGCTGAACATGGATAAAATCTTTGGTATAGCAGCAATAAAACTTATCCAAGCTGAAAAGGATAGATCTGACCCCCATCTACTTTGGGCATGTGTATTGCTTTCTGCATTTCATAGAAAATATTTCGATCAGCAAGAGTCTGAATATCTTATGAGTAATTTTATCTTATTTAAAATTCTTATAATAAACTAAATATTGTTTATCTTTTTTAAAAAATAGATCTCCAAAAATTGTAAGCCTAAGAATTCTTGTCTTCAATCAATCGACTAGTTTACTTTTTTCTTTAATAATTTTCGATCTATCAAATTGACTTTTTAAGAATAGTTAGGAAGTTTAAATTTTACAAGCTAGATGATTTCAGCCATTTCAAAAGCTCTTACAACTCTGAAGAAATAGAGTTTGCAAGAAGAGTCTGGTGGTGTCGCTACATTCTAAGCACCACTACTTCAATATTTACTGCGGGTTTTCAGGAAATTGATGAAAGAGACATCTTTGTCAACCTACCCTCAAATGATTTCAAATGGAGATATGGTGGCTTCGTCAATTCCTGTGACCCAGAATTATCTTCCATTAATAACTTTGCTAATACAAGCCCTGACTCTAGTTTTCCTCCAGACAATTTTTCCACTCTTTTAGAATTACACATTTTGTTCAGCAAAGTCTATAAGTTCACCAGTAACAGGTGGATTAAGAAAGATAGACCCGGGGGTCAATCTGATTTTAAGTTTTATTTTTTAAAGACTAAAATAGAATTATTTCAATCGAAAATAGATAAAAATTACTCTGATGACATTTTGACTGGGAAGCATGGAGATTTCAATTTATTTCCAGGACTCAGCCTTATTCGGGCTACAGATAGCTTTTCATTCTGCTATCTCATAAAACAACTATTTAGGATTACAATTATTTTTTTCTATCAATCTGAATTGGCTAGAAGTGAAAGAGATCTATTAAACTCCGAAAGAATCAAAGCTGCCAAGGTCAAGTGTCTCAATGCATCAATTGATATGTCAAGAACATTCTTGTGGAAGTGTAATGAAATTCCTAAAAAAATCTGGAACTGCACGATGTTTTCTTGGAAAATGTGGGGTGTCTGTATTCTAATTAATTCATGCTTTATTCTTGAGAATGAAGGTGAAGAGCCCAGTAATCCTCTTTACTCATACTTTCTAAACCGTTACATTGAGTCTTCAAAGGGTAGTCAGATTGAGCCTTTTATTGAACTCTTTTCTCGAACTCTTTACGACACGAAGAAAAGAGAGTTTATGAAATATCGTCATGATCACCTGATTAATTGTCTAATGTCAACATACAGTATCACTCCTAAAGACTTGAGTCCATGGATTATTCCCAAATATTCCAGTTTCATTAAGTTTAAATGCTGTTTTCAGAGTAATTACACATCGATCGATTCTAAGCAATATCTATTCACAACTTCTGGCGATCTTAGTTTCGACACTCGAAAAAGATCTTAAAGTTCATTATCTTGGGCCCACCACCTATTGTCAATTATTTGGTGCTTTAGAATAAGTCAGCTCTTCACTATAAAGCCACAAATCAGAATAGTCTTTATAACTACTAAAAACTAAAACCTCGAGTCAACAGTCGTATTTTTAAAGTTTTTTCCATTGATCGTCTACACAATACTCTCGAATACCACTCCAAAGAAGATGTACTATTAACCTTTCTAGTCTACCAATGTGGATTGCTTTATCAGATTTTTGCTAGTTTGTTTGCAGGATTCCCATCTAAATTAATAACTGTTTTGTTATAAAATTCTCACTTTATTTCATCTGTCATCTAAATGCCAATTAAGACTTTCGATTCTCAAATGCTAAGACTCAATAATGTTGTATTTTGATTTTCAAACTTTCTCTATGATATGGTATGAAGATCTCAAATATAAATCAGAAATACTGGAAAAGAAACCCTTGTATCAAACCTTTATATTATGTGTAAAATTACTAGAACAGAAAAATGATTTTATAGCGATTTTTCTTAAATTAATGATTATTAACCAAGTAAGCAATTTACTGGGATTTGGGGGATAAAACTCTACCCTTCTTAATCATTATTTTTTAATAGAATTTAATATTGGCCAACCCGATTCACAAGTGCTAATTTTTCTATAACTTTTTTTCTGGTAATGGATGCCCTGTGTTAAAAATAGGATTTTTTAGTTTAAATCTTAATTCGGGAAATTATCCTAATATAGTATTTTCAACGAATTAATTTCTCGAAAATAACCTATTTTTGAGATATTTTGAATTTATCGGACTAAAAAAATATATTCACAACTTAATTCAATATATAAGGTTAATTATTCAAACGAAGAATGTTTTTAGTGATTTTGAATCCATTTAGGAAAAACTAAGTTAGTAAATTAAAAAAACTCTACCATTAACAAGCCAAGGTTTTTTATAATGCCTCAAATTTAATAAATAACCGATTTATTGAGGAACAACATGGCATACAGGGTTTTATTTTAAAAAATTTACTTTTTTTTGCAATATAAAGCACTGGCTAATAGCAATTTAAATCACCTCAAAGAAGATAAAGATAATAGAATCGACTGAACTAATTAATACTCCTCATTATTTTCCAATAAGAAATTTCTATTCGTAATTTCAATTTTTAACTAACCAAGAATCTTACTTTTTTCTCTTTAATATATTTAAAAGTCAGCAAATGTGCAAATAATTAGGAGAGAATTATCTGCCCTCAAAAAGAATTTTCTATGTAATAAAACTAAAATACCACTTATTTTAAGGATGCCAGGATCTTTTTCCTATATATTCTTTAGAATAGATAATATTCTCAAAAAAATCAATAAAATTAGTGAAATCACGATTAGAATGATATACCCATTAAAAATGCATTAATTATTAAAAGCAGGATCTTTTAATAATATAAAAAAACTTTTATTAGCTAAAAATAATAATTGTTAATTTCCAAGATGTTTTCACAATGATTTTTCATATTTTTTTATTAGTCAAATATCTTAGATTTTTTGGATACATATTTTTTGGTTTTCGACTTTTTAATATTTTTTTTCTCTATATAAACAAAATTATCCAGTAATTTATTTATTTGTTTGTTTATTTTTCGTTATTTATCTTACACAATTACAGTTAGAAAATAAAAATCCGAAGAATAATTCGAAAACCTTAAAATCTATATGTAAATATGAAATTATATTATATAAGCTGAATATTTTTCTCGAAATCTGCATAATTATAATTTTCTGAATATAAAGCTTGAAAATAATTACGCAAAATCTGAATGTCTTTTTTTTTCGTTTTCGGTTTAAAACCCCCGATTTGTATATATTTGATGATTCGATAGGACTATAATTTTTAAAAATTATTACCAAAATAAACGGTGGTGAACGATATCAAATTTAAAGCATTAAATATTTTAAAACCCGAATAAAATTTTTGAGGTTTAGTCACGCTTTTTAAACTTTTGATGGTTATAAATAATATTCTTTAGTATAATTGAAAAAGTATCGGTTTAAATTAAAATCTTCCACTATTTATTTTTGTTATTTTTTTTTCATAATCCCAAAAAAGAAAACAGTAAAGACTGGATCGAAATAAAAGAAACAGAAATCGAAAGCAGGTTTCAAAACATAAGATTCGATTTTTCGAAAAAACTAAAAATTTACAAAGTTAATGAGTATTATTTTGTAATAAAAACTTAAATAAAAGTGATGGATATTTAAAAATGAGCGATTATTATGAATATGATAAGAAATATTACTACTTGAAACCAGACTCTGAGCTTTGCTTAATATTCGGTTGCATAAAATTTAAAAAAGAATCCTAGAATACCCCGAGGATGGGCTACGTCTATTTCAAATTTTGAAAAAGTTTAAATCAGAAAATATCGATACCGATATTAAAACAATATACTCTGAAATAAATAATAAAAAAATTGGAAAATTCTAACCACCCAGATTCTGGAGAACAAACTTTTTCAGGGTTCTAACCCTGTAAATTTTGCTTATGTTACAAGATATTCTTCTGTTCCTGGAGATATTAGATTTTTGTTACACCCAAAAAAATAATCGAAAGAATGTCATCTGCAATAAATTTCCATGTCAATTCTGCATTCAAGATTGTTAAAGGGCGCTATCCTGTAATAATAGGCGGTTTATCAGACACCAAACAGGAATTCTGAAAAATTTCAATACGTGTAATAATCAGAGATGACAGTGAGGACTACAGATGGGGTTTCAAAAAATTTCTAAAAGAAGCAGGGGATTTCGATTATAATCTTAATTTGGATAATCTGATCGCCTATTCAGCACCTCAAATAACAGAAGCTCTAAAAACATTTCCTATGGATCTCATCAGAAAAAACTGCTGGATTCAGGTTTCGAAAAGTATAAATGATATATTAGGAAAAAAGAAGAGCTAAGATAATATTTATATAGAGATATTTTCATGAAAATAATTCCCAGCAGAAATATGTTCGAGATTTCGAAAAAATATATAATGTCAAAATGGAGCAACTTTGGATTCTTGCCTGATATTTTGGAAAGAATAAATAAGAAATTTTTTGGAAAAAATCAAAATTGGTTTGAGTAATCTTGTATATTTGACTCATAGACCAACAATTCCTTGGAAAGATTTAACAGTAGTGCTAAGAAAAAGTTAGTGATATACATTTTTTCCGAATTTATCGATTTTCTCAATGTATTTAAATCGATAATATAATATTAAGAGAGCCGTAATATCAGCTATTTCTCTAAATTAGAATATAATGAAATTTCAAGCATTGAAACAATAATTTTTTATTTTTGTTCCATAAATGAAAAAGAAGAAAAATATATCATAAAATTTTCTGATAAATAATTTCCCGAAACTGAATAAAAGAAATTTCAAGAATTATAAATTCATTTGACATGAAATCTAAGATCCACCTACATATTTAATTGATAATAACGTATTTTTACACGCTAAGAGATATATTTAAAATGGAAAGATATATATTTCACATGCAAAAGATTTTTAAAGAAAAAAAATGCATACATTTTTATCAATTATTGATCGAAATTTTAAAGCCTGATGTGATTAATATTTCATTGCTATTTCAAAGAAAACAGGTAGGTAGACCAAGGAAAATGGCAATAAATTCGAGATCGGACAAAAATTGTGTTAAAATTATTTATTACTAATTCTGTTTTAATTTAAAAACAATATTAAATTATATAAAAAAAAAATTCAATTTAGCATTTTTATTAAAAAAAATAAAGTAAAATTGAGAAATTTTATTTATAACATATTCAAAATAAATCCTAAAAAATTTGATGTTTTTATTTTGCTTAATAGTATTAAAAATGATTTATATTGAATTTTTTGATAAAATATAATAGGTCGATGAGTTAGATATTAAATTTAGAAATGATTTAACTATTTATCCTGTTGAATTATTGCGTTCATTAGATTGTTTTATCTGGTTGTTGCTTTAATTTAGTAGTATTTTTTACAGTTTTTTCATAACTAAATTATCCATTTGTATTATTTTATATATAAAAAATAAATATATATTTCGTAATATTTTACAATATATTTAACAAAAAGAATATCTAAGTTCTAAATAAATCAAAAAATATATGCTCTAAACATATTTTAACAATCTTCTTGTAATGTATTTTTTATGTGATTATGACACATAATTTCTTATACGTTTTACAGCCCCACTTAAAATCCAATATCTTAGTTCATTATAGAAATACAATATAGAAATAATGTGTTCTATGATATATTTTTTAATGACATTTTTTCATTATAGTTGTAATGAAGTGTTTTTCCCTAAAAAAACACTCATTTTATAGATCTATATTTTTAATTGAATCCAAAAAATTTGATGTATAAACTTTGACTCGGTTGTGTTAAAATAGAATTACAGGGGTTTTAATTATATACTAATATTTTTTTTAGATTTGCATGATTTTTTTTTCAAATTTTGTTGGCTGAATTATTAGATTTGAATGAATATAGTAATTTTTTCGGTTTTATGAAAAAAAATTCATATTATTGCCAAAAATTTCAGGTTTAGAAATGGGATTTCAAGATTTTAATGTTTAATCCACAAGTAAAAAATAATAATCTTATGTATATTTGTTATATGTAGCGTGTGTGTGTGTGTGTGTGTGTGTTTTGTATGTGGTTTTGATATTCATGTGGGTTTGATTTTTTTTTTTTGGTGATTTTGATATTCACGTAGTTTCAATGTAACTTTTATTGAATAAAATTTTTAATGGATATATTTTTTGAACAAATGAGAATGGTGGTTATTTTCACATTTTAAATTTTTATATCCAGAAATATCAGCACTTATATATTCACGAAAGCATTTTTTAAATCTTGAGTGAAATGTTACACTTCAAATCTCCCAATTCCAAAACTTATCTTTATATTCTCCATTTCCACATATATTTTTAAAACCTCCATTCCAAAAAAAGTAAAACAAACACAAAAAACAAAAAATACGAGAAATTTATACAAAAGGATTTTGAACAATAAAAAAGATGAGATAAGACTTTTTTTAAAAAATATGATACCTTTTTATTAGAATTGATGCTCTGTTTATTTTTTTTAAAAATGACCTTTCATTTTATAACTAATAATATAAAAAGTTTAAACTGATACGATAAAAGCAAGAAAGTATTGTCAAAATTAAACTTTCCTTGAAAATTTTGCAGCTTTTCGAATAAATATCGTCTAAAATAAAGCTCATAAGTTCAAGGCAATATGCCATATTATATTTTAAATAAATAATATTATATTATGTCTAATAAAAACTATACCATTTAAATAGTGTCCTTTGTATTTTTTAAATAATATTAAGTAAAGTTAACGGTAAAAAAAAAGTACTACTCAAACAAACAAAAAACCAATTTTACTCGGAAAATAGGCCAAAAAAACAGTATTGCCCAATTTTCTTTGTTTTTTTATACTAATAAGTTTTTTGTTTATTTTTATTAAAAAATAAATAATCTTTTTCGTA
>LSSL01006991.1:0-14630 GCA_001953115.1 Smittium mucronatum | reverse complement strand
AGGTTTTTAAAAAACCGTTTTATTGTTTTATTAACAAAATTTAATTAACGCAAATAAGTTTTAATGAGGTTTTTATTTTAGTTACCTCATTAAAATTTTGTAAATGATTATTAAAAAAAGTATTTATTGTGAAAAATTATTGCTTAAGAGGTAAATTAATTTTTTAATTTTTTGGAAATCTTAATTTCCAAAAAATTATGAATTATTCAAAATTACAAAATTTTATAGTTATTCATTTTTTGACTCCTAAAAATATCAAAAAATAAAACAAAATTTCTACATATTTTCACATATAAAGACTTTATATTAAGCTAATAATTAAGTTTTAATTCAAATTAGCGATAATGAAGCTGATAAATTGATTTTTTACTAATAAAAAAATGGTTAAATTGTAAAATAAAATTCTTTTAATAAAAAGCAATAGTTAATTTAAGTACCAAATTAAGTAGAAAAAAATCAATTTATGTATACGCGAGTAAATTTTAATTCAAATTATGTAAAAAAATGTTAAAAAAATGCATCCATTTTATCCAAAAAATAATCAAAATTGACTAATTAAAATAAAAAAAAGGTTTAATCACACATTTCTCAAACGAAGATATATCCATGAAGTTTGAATATGAATGATATTCATCGGACTGATGTATTTCTTAAAAATTAAATAGAAATTATAAAGTTTTGAGGGCAATTTGTATCATCTTATGCATAAATTGATTTTATAAATTATGCAATCACTAAGGATTTTCGTTTTTTAATTTAAATTTATTTAAAAAGAGGCAACTTTACCCACCTCTGCGTGATTATAGAAAAAAATTTCGGTCTAAACACATGTAAACTTGTATAAGTTTTAATATTAAGTACTCTTTATTTGATCTATTCTATCAAGATTAACCCTTTTGGAGCATATTTTTTTAAAATAGCTTTTATTATTATTAAATAATATCGATAAAGAAATAATGTTTATACATTGTTGGATAAATTAAGTAATTGATCCAATTGAAAATTTTATATGGTACAAATGGATGTGGGCACAAATTGGATCTGAAAGAGCTAAAAAAATTTTTTATCTAATCTGATTTAAAATTTACCCATTTATTAATAAATTTATTTATAGTTAATTTATTGACTTATAAATTAACTTTTAATATTTATCAATAAAATTATTTTCAAATTTACTTGATTTGATATTTTTCAACTAAATATGATACTATTTAATTTTTCAACTTAAAAATTTGTAAAAAGCAAATTAAGAAAATGAAGTATATAATTTAATATAAATATGTGATTTACAAAAGAAATAAAAATTATTTTATAAAAATAATAAATATACCTAATTATATTTTTTTATCCATTTTTCATTAAAAAATGTGCAAATGATAAAGACTTACCTAATATACATAAAAAATTTATTAAAGAATGAATAATGCTTTTAATACATTTCAAATAATTAAGAAAATATCTTATTTTATTATAAAGTAGTATATAATAGTAAATTTTTTTAATAATTTCAACAAAAATAAGTCGTGGTAAAGAGGAAAAACAAAATTAAACGATTTTATTGTGATTTTTCTCGATAAATAGCCAGATTATGTATGATAATCAATGAATTTCCATTTATTTTAATATTTTATGGGATTTTAAAGCAACAATATGAACTTTTTAAAAAAAAAAATTCTATTTTTTAAATTATTTATTAATAATAAAAACTCAAATAAAAAAAATATATAAATTAATTGGATAATTCTAAACCTATCACTAATTTTTTACATAATGCAGGAAAAAATGATGCAGTAATATCACAAAAAATTAAAATTTTACACTAGAGATTTTTTAAACAGGCTAATATTTTTAAAAATAAATTAAAATTTCGTTCTTAGTTCTATATTTAAAATAAATTATTTTTAGAAAACTTATTCAAAAAAAATTAATCAATTTCACGATTTCTTATTAGTTCGAATATTGGTTTTTAACTGTTATCATAGTTTTTTGTCAAAATTGGCTAACTTCATTTGTAAGAATTTTAACATCTTTAAAATGATTAAGTGAATTTGTTGTAAATTTACTACGCCTAAAATTTATAAATACTTTTAATATATAAAGAAAACAAAAAATCTACTTTATTTATGATAAGTTGATCATAAAAATATAATAGTCTCGTATTATGGAAATTTTCGGCATTCAAATATAGCTCCTACAATTTAATATATTATTAACTCGTTTAATAAAAAAAAATTCACAAATAATATTATAATAAAGCTTCCCACTTATATTAAACAAATTAAAATTGTTCGATTTACACGATTTAATATGAATAGAAGGGGTTTTTTTATTAAATCAGAATTTTTTTTTTGAATTTTTTAGAAAAATTTATTTAAATTTACATAATCAAATTAAAAATTATACTCATATTTAAATATTAGTTTTAAAAGTATATTTGTTTTAAAAACTTATTTTCAATCAAGAAATCAAGAATAATTGTAACAGCCATAAGTTTTTTATAAAGATAATTTCAGTATATACTGAAAGCATCATAATAAATATTATAATGATGAAAAATTACAACTATTTAGGCCCCCAAAAATCTAAAATATCATCTATGGACAGCCAAAAAATCTGCAGATAAAAAATATAGTGATTCAAAAAAATAAAACATAATCACTTTTATACATTTTCTGTATGATAACTCTTCATAAACACTTATTAAACTTGTAAAGCTGCAAATTTATTGTTTTCTACGGGGTTTTCATGCAAATTCTAGTTATAAAAGTTTTTTTTCCTTCTATTTGTAAAATAATCTACTATTAATTTGGCCCCCAAAGATTTTTTTTTCTGACTCTCATTCTATATTATTTTCTATAAAAAAATATTTTGAAAAAGAGAATAGATAATAATCAAAAAAAAAATTTAATTAAGTACGATAAACAGATTCGTGTTATTCGATTTAACAAATTAATCAGAATTTTCACGAAAATTCTACCGTAAAAAACCAGACAATCAGTAAAATTCCAAAATATATGAAAATGTTTAAAGTATCATTTTATCGCTAAAAATTTGTAATGTATTTAAAAACTTGGAAATTATTAGTTAACCAAATTTATCTATTAAAAAATTAATCGGTTACAAAATTTTTAAACTGAAAACGATTTTTATACTATTTTTATTATTTATTTTAATTAAGCTGTAAAAATAAAAAATTGATCAGGATGTGGCAAAAGTAAGTACATAAATGAAAATTTCAAAAAAAAAAAAAATTTTTTTTAAACAAATAGCATTATTTATATTAATTAAATTTTAAGCATTTGGGTTAAAAAGTTTTTTTTTTATCAAAGAATCTCAAAAATAAATGTTTCGATTGTATAATATTAAAAAGTAACCCCGGGACATAATTCGATTTCAAAAAAAAATAAATTTACATTGCCATATTAAATAAGAATTTTTTTCCTCTTAAAGAATTTATATTAATAATAAATTTTGAAATGACTATTTTGGTGTAAAAAGTAAAATAAATTGAATTTTCATTTATTTTCACATGTATTTTTCTGTACCAAGTGTATTTTTATTAAAAATAATGGAGTTTAAGGTGTTTAATAACTTTTCCTACTATGATGGAATTAGTCATTTAAGGAATAAATCAAGTCGTTTTAAATTATAAAAAACACCTAAAATTATTTAAATCAAGAATTTATTTCACCCTTTTTTTTCAAGAGCTTTTTAGGAACGGTATAAAAATTAAGCTATATTATAATTTTCCATAAATTATTCATTAATTGATAAATATTCTCATTTTTTTAATTCATTTTATTTAAATTAAAAATTTTCAAAACCTGCACCAATAGCAAGTTTAAATGCTTTAGAGAGGCTATAAATGTATTTTTCTTTATGTATATATTAATTAAAAGTTTTAGGAATACTTTTGGTTATTTAAAGTAATTTTAATTGAATTATCGTACCGAAAATAATTTATTTTAAAAAATTCTTTCTTTACAATTCATAGAACTAATATAAATAATCAATAAAAATTTGAAGAAAGCTTCTTGATGTATGATTAATTTAAAAAATACCTGTAAATGACGGGATTTTTTGTAATTAACAGTAATTATTATTAATTTTTTTTTTTTTTAGAAATCACTAATTTGCTCTAACAAAAAAAAAAAAAAAAACTGTAGCAGTTCTTCAAACAGACTTAATGATGCAATAAGAAAAAATTATGTTTTTAACATTTCATGACAGAGTTTATTTATTTTTAGAAAGTACAAATTTTTAAATTAATATTAAATATCAATATTTTGTAAATTTTTACTATATCCCACTAAAAAAATTTGATAAGAAAAAAACCACAGGATATTTTTTTGAAAAATATAAAAATTCTCATAGGTAGATTTTTATATGGAGTTTTTTTTTAACTTAGAGTAGTAATTCAATAGGATGTAAAATTAAAATCAAACTGTAATCAGGCTATTTAAGTTGAAAGATAAAATATAACTGGATCATTAATTGGAATACTTTTACTTTATCATATTGAGTGATTATTACTGAATATTTTTTAATTGAACTAAATAATAGATTTGAAAGATAATTTTATGAACTAAACGTCTTTATGGAAATGCCAACATATCCAGTAACAGTCGGGAAGTATCAACCCCCCCCCCCATCCCCACACACACTATACACAATAGATAATATCACCTAATCTAGTTTATTTATACCAGTTTAAATAAAATTATAGTCACTCTAATTAAAGTATTTTTGAAATCTTAAGAACTCCCAAGAATGAAGTATTTTTCTGAGGTTTAGGGGCTTGAATAGCGTACTGTGAAAAAGCACATTATACTAAATTTTTACACAGCGTTGTACTATTATTGGCTGGGGGTAGTGGAGACAACTCACAGAGATTCTGAGAACAGCAATTCCTGAAGAGGAACCGAGCCTTTTAGCACACTCTAAGAGATTTTCTGTGAAAAAGTCTAGCGTTCGACGGCTAGACTGAATCCCAGAGTTTAACATCTATTTTTAGGGAAGAAAAGTTTATTAACTCTGCGTTAGGGTAGGAGATATTCCCTATTAATTCTGTTTAGACGAAAGCTCTAACTAGGATATCAATAGTTTCAAATGAATTTTCGTTTTTTGAAAAAGACATAATTCTGGACTTCATTTAATCTCAGTCATACACCTCCTTGAAGCAGTCAGATGTGGGTGTCATTAGGATTGTAGCTAGTGCTATTCTCTGTGGGTCGAAACTGGTAAGCCGGAAAAAGGGTTTATTGTAGTTGGGTCAATAATCTTTTCTATTCATATTTTTCATTTTTCAATATTTTTTATGTATTTTTTTTAATATCTTTATCTTGTGATAAAATTCCTCGATAAAGAAAATAAAATTTTATTGCTAAAAATAAAAATAAATTTTACACTTATTTGGGAAGACCCACTTAAGTGAAAATTATACATTTGATATATCTAACTAATAAAATAATTAATATTATTTATTATTTATTTTTCGGCTAATCTTTTCTTTTTTTCGTTTTATATTTGAGAAAAAAATAACATAATAAAGGCTTTTAAAGCTAGAAAGTCTGAACTCAATAATATTGTCTTTTTAAAACTTATCGATGATACTTTGACGAAATTATACAGCATTTTAGCACCAAGATGTTTTGTTCTCTTGAAAAAAATCGAAATATATTTAAACAAAGCTCCTAATAAATTCGATTGTTGATTAGATTGAAAACTATGAATACACAATATCGATAGTAAAATATCTAGGCACATTCTAAGAGCGTTATTATTGATTTTGTTTACTTTTTTTTTTAATGATAGTTATAAACGAATAAAACCACAATCCGATATAAATCAAGTAGAGCTGGACAGAAAGATAAATATGATATATAAAAGTGGAAGTGAAACTCTCGGGCATTTTTTATTGAAAACTATAAATCTTGTGCCGAAAATTTGAAATTTTCATTTTGAAATTTGCATAAATGGTATCTTTTTGTTACTACAGGGTCTCAAAAAATCTTTAGAATAGAGAGAGAATCATAAACTACAAGTTCACATTAAATGTGTAAAAAAAAGATAAGGACTAACAATTCTATTGACTAGAAATTTTATTAAAAATCGAGTTCGCATTAATATTTATCTGATAGTACCCAGAAATTTTACAAGTGCTTTTTATTAATAGAGACTTGGCTGAAGTTTTAGGACTTTCCATCGTCATTTTCCCATTTAAAAATTGAAGATTGGACAAAATTTTAAAAAAAGAATAGTTTTTACAGGAAAATGTTTTTTCAACTTAGAGGTTTATATTGGCGAAAATAGAGGATGAATTATCCATTGGGTTTTAGGCCTGAGATCGTGTAGAGCATTAAACATTTAGCCCTTTTTTGGAAATTGGGTTCATATAGGATTAGCAAACCTTCTGAAATGAATAAGTAGTGGTATTGCAGAATTTTACTGCTCGTAAATATATGTTGTCGCCAAATCTAAAATTGTGCAAGATTTTCCGAAATGGGGAGATTGAATAAATTGGGGTCCGGAAAGTGAATGCATTTCGGACTTGAGAATTTAATATTAAATTTAGTGGCATTCAGCTTTCTAAACTCTTTTGTTACCAGCATATGCTACGTACTTCGATTTGCTAAATTAAGTATATATGTGTTGGTGAATTACAAAAAAGCAACCAGTAAAATGTAGACTTATCTACATGAAAATCAAATCAGCATAATTACTGGCCATAATTGGTGGCACGAAATGGCTTAGCGGCATAGAAAGAACAAAATACACGCAATAATTGGTACACTGCAATTAATCTTCAAATTACAAATATTTATACTAGCAAATGGTATTAATAATGTAATTTGAAAGGCCAATATTATTAAAGTATTTTATGTGGCTTTAATTTGCGAAGAGTAATTAATTATAGGAGGAAATGATCCAAAACGTCATTAGTTAAAATTTCAAAGTAGCCAATAGCTGAATATATTGCAATTCCAGGGTTTTAAAGATTTAAAGCAAGAGCTTTTGAAATTTTAAATATCTCTTATATAGTCAATTTTTTTGCAAAGATAAAAATTCAAACATTTGTTAAATATTATCCAAAATGGCCGCGAAAGAAAATTGGGAAAAGTGTAATAAATCATATCCATAAATTTTCGCCTCCTTGTATCTCACTATTTTTTATTTCTTGTTTCTTAGACTCTAAGCCTATCGATGATGTTGAAGAGACTAAAGTAAATGGTAAGTATTTTGATTTTGATTTATTGAATTTTTAGTTAATACCATCTCTTCATGTTATAGTACTCGATGAAAATGATATTGCCCTCCTGAAGACATATGTAAGTTTTTAAAAAGTCGTATTATTCTCATTTATTTCAATTTATGTTCGTGTTTTTTTAGGGTGAAGGTCCTTATGCAAAACAAATAAAAATACTAGAAGGCTCAGTTAAAGATTTACAGGTCAAGATAAACGAAAAAATCGGCGTTAAAGAATTGGATACAGGACTGGCACCTCCTAATTTATGGGATCTCCCAGCCGATAAACAAAAACAATCCGAGGGTCAAGCTCTCCAGGTACCCCTTGTTTTATTTCTTTCTCATATTTTTGAGATTTTACCAGGTTTATTTATTATTAACCAGGTTGCCAGATGTACAAAAATCATTGGAGAGGGTGATGATGCCAAATACTTGATCAATGTTAAGCAGATAGCTAAGTTCGTCGTATCTTTGGCCCAACGAGTATCCCCTACTGATATCGAAGAAGGGATGAGAATAGGGTAAATAATCAACTCCTTGTCTTTATTTTGAAAATTTGCCGAATTTTTCTTCTTTTAAAAATAGTGTCGATCGAATGAAATATCAAATCCAGGTTCCACTGCCTCCCAAGATTGATCCTTCTGTAAGTATGATGCAGGTCGAAGAAAAGCCCGATGTCACTTATGCCGATGTTGGTGGTTGCAAAGAACAGATTGAAAAATTGAGAGAAGTTGTCGAAATGCCATTGTTGGAGGTTAATATCCTTTTATTAATATTTTTATTTTATTTTATTTTCACTAACTTTTTGGTTTTATATTTTAGCCTGAGCGTTTTATCAACCTTGGAATTGACCCACCTAAGGGTGTATTGATGTACGGACCCCCTGGAACTGGTAAAACATTATGTGCCAGAGCTGTAGCAAACAGAACTGATGCCACTTTTATCCGTGTTATCGGATCGGAGCTGGTTCAAAAATATGTTGGAGAAGGTGCCAGAATGATCAGAGAGTTGTTTGAAATGGCCAGAACCAAAAAGGCATGTATTATATTCTTTGACGAAATCGATGCTATCGGTGGAGCTCGTTCTGGTGACGGTGCTGGTGGAGACAATGAAGTGCAAAGAACTATGTTGGAACTTATTAACCAATTGGATGGATTCGATCCAAGAGGAAACATTAAAGTTCTTATGGCTACTAATAGGTATTTCTGGTTTTTTCAAACTCCAAATTATATCTTTATCTAACAACTATCATATTTTAGGCCTGACACTCTTGATCCAGCCCTATTAAGACCCGGCAGACTTGACAGACGTGTAGAGTTTTCACTCCCCGATTTAGAGGTACTTATTCTTTTTTGATTATTTCAATTTATGCTCATTTCTTATTTATATTTTCAGGGTCGAGCACACATTCTTAAGATCCACGCTAAATCTATGAGTGTGGAGAGGAATATTAGATATGACTTAATTGCAAGACTTTGCCCTAATTCCACTGGAGCTGAATTGCGCAGTGTTTGCACAGAGGCTGGTATGTTCGCCATTCGCGCCAGAAGAAAGGTAGAATAATCATTGCTACATTTCTTTGAATATTTTTCCTCATCTTTCTTACTATTAAATATAGGTTGCTAACGAGAAAGACTTCCTTGATGCCGTCAACAAAGTCATCAAATCATACGCCAAATTTAGCTCTACCCCTAAATATATGACTTATAACTAATTCCACCTTTATACTTTTTTCTGTGATCTTTATTTAAAATGTACCTTTTTTTCCCTGAATTATTTTGTTTTAAGGATATATTTTCAGTTTTTTCAAATCTATATTTTTTGGTCTGTATGTAAACAAATATACCCAATCAAAGCCCTTGATCATTTTTGCAGTTATATTTAATATAATCAGCCAGTTGTTTGGCTTGATTAGTTTTGTTAATGTTTTAACGGGATTTGTTGGTTCATTCAGAATAGAATGAGTCGTCTGTATGGCTATATTTCGACAAGGTTGGTACTATGAGCAAATGAACCACTGCTCTAATTATTATCTTTACTGTAGTGATTTGAAAATTTGAGAATGGAAATGTTCGAAACTATGATTGTTTTCCATTGCCGCTAAGAAACTTTTCGTTTTTTATCCTCAAAACAAACATTAATTATGGACGTAGTTATTGATAAGAATCTTTTTTTTGAGAGATTAAGTAAACTGGTGGATGCCTGGAAGGTAATTTATATATGCTTTTTTTCTCACTTTCCATTTTATCTATCTATAAACTTTCATGCACTCTTCACTATCCCTTTAAGTGGAGATTGATTTCTTTTCTCTTTTTCCTCGAATTTATATTTTCAACAGGACTCTAAAAATGAATTCGTCAAGTTCCAGGGTTTAGATGCCTTAGTTATCTTGTCAGGTGATCAGAAAGATGAAGAACCATATACTAAAACCAAAGCTCTCCAGGTAATTCCCTATATCCCTTGTTGTTCCATAAATTTATGTATCTAAATTTTATCTTTTTTATTCTCGTTATATTTACCATATTCATCTTCTCCAGAATTGGCTTCTCGGTTACGAATTTCCTAGAACTTTGATGGTTTTAACTAAAGATAAAAAGCTGTTTTTTGCTGCCAGTTCCAAAAAAGGTACTAAATTTTCTCAATCTCTACAATCTTTCTTTACCTCTTTCAATGCCGCTTGCATTCCTTTTTTAAAATTTCAATACTTTTTATATCAATTAAAGCTCAAATTCTCGAACAATTGACCAGTCAGAATGGAATTGAAATTTCCATTTTAAAAACCTTAAAAACTCAACAGGAAAACAATGTTGTTTTGCAACCAATAATCGATTCTTTCTTGAGTTTGAATGAAAAGGTAATATTCTTACAAGCATTCTATTCTTATATTCAAATCTAAATCTTTTCTCGTGTTCCTTTTATTTCTTTTCTCTAACAAAAATGATGGATTTATCTTTTTTTTTTATTTTGCACTCAAGCAGCCTGTACTGGGAAGACTATTAAAGGAAAAGCAAGCAGGAAAATTTGCTGAAGAATGGGATACACTTATTGAATCTTCAAATATCGAATTTCAGACTTTAGATGTTTCACAGGCTATTGGTGCAGTTTTGTCTGTTAGAGATTCCTCTGAATTGGTATCATTTGTTTATTTTCTTTATTCCAATCCCAATAATCAATTTTCATCATACTAATTAACATTATATATTCCCCTTTACCATGGCTGATGACATTTATCTACATTTCATTTTAGGTTCCAGTCGAGTTTGCGTCAGAACTCAGTTCTAAAATCATGAAGAATTATTTTATCGACATGATGGCTGATACATTAGACTCTGGAGTTTCAATAACCCATGAAAAGGTTTCTGAAAATATTGAAGCTTCTCTTTGGGATCCCAAAATCAGAAAAAAAGCTAAAATTTCAGATAAGGTATTTGTTTTTATATACTATATATTATATTAACAGCTTTTTTTAAATTTTTCTACCTTTTAGAAAATTTCTTTAAAATTTTTCCTTGTAACCATTACTTCATCTTTATTAGGCTTCTGAAGACGATACTGAATGGTGTTTTAACCCAATTGTACAAAGTGGTGGCGATTATAACTTATCCGTATCTGCTATTTCAGATGAGAGAAAATTGCATGCTGGTGTAATTCTCTGCTCGTTAGGAATTAGATACCAGAATTACTGCTCAATGATCGCTCGATCTTTCCTGATTGATCCTAATAAAAGTCAAGAGAAAAACTACCTTTTTCTAAACAAAGTTCAAAAGTATGCTTCTGAACTACTTAAACCAGGGGCTGTCTTTTCCCAAGTTTACAATGACACAGTCCAATATATCAATCTTAAAAGACCAGATTTAAGCTCTAATTTCTTTAAAAACATCGGTTTTCTGGTACCCATTTACTACCATCCCCCAATTTATTTTCTCGTTTTAACACATACTCATGACTCAAATCATTTTTTTTATATTTAACTTAGACTGGAATTGAATTTAGGGACTCTACATTTGTATTAGGCCCTAAATGTAAAGAATCAATCAAAGAAGGGATGATTATTTGTTTAAGTGTTGGCCTTCAAAAGTTGGTAAATGAAGATTCATCAGACCAAAAAAATAAAATGTAAGGGCTATTCCAAATTTTTTATATGCCATTTATCATATCCACTTGAATTTTTAAAAAAAAAAATGTTTTGTAAACTAATTTCTCTTTTACCTTGATTATTTTTTTAGCTATGCTCTTCAATTATCTGATGTTTTTGAAATAACCAGCACTGGTTCCAAACAAATAACTGACTGTAGCACTCAAATTAACGACGTCTGTTTTTATTTTAATGTAATATCTCATTCAATTCTTCCATAGCCATTTTTTTAGAGCAATTTTTAAATATTCAGATAAATTTCATCCATAGGATGAAGACGAGGAATCCAAATCCCAAAAATCGTCATCTAAAAAAGACCGAAACTCTTCTAGCCAACCTGTTCGTTCCACCCGTAAAACCGCAATTTTAGCATCCAAATTCAGAAGCGAAAACGCGGAGGAAAACGAATCACAATTAGCAAAAAGGCGTAAACATCAAAAAGAACTTTCAGACAAACTAAATGCCGAGGGTTTGAGGAGATTTTCGGGAGTCGATGGTGATGGTGACGAGGTCGAAAAAAATACCCTCACAAAGTTTGAGAGCTATAAAAGAGAGACAGCAATTCCAAGAGAAGTCAATAGATTACAGGTAACATATTCTAATGATTTGATTGAGAGATTTGCTATATTTCGAATAAACTTTTTTTAAAACACGTTTCTATAAAAAGAAATTGGATTAAAACATTTTTAAAAACGTTTGATTTTCATATTTAATCTGTATTTAATCCCCGTAGATTATTGTTGATGAGCGAGCAGAATCCATAATCTTGCCTATGAATAATTCAGCAGTCCCATTCCATATCTCAACACTTAAAAACATCAGTAAAAGTGATGAAGGAGATTATGTTTACTTGCGACTTAATTTTGTATCGCCTGGGCTGATTTCATCCAAGAAAGATGCTTTGGTAATTTTTATTTTTATTTTTTGAACTTATGGATTTTCTTTTAATGGATTTATCTAATCCCATTGTATCGCTTTTAAAATTTTAGGGTTTGGCCGAACCTGATTCTACCTTCATCAGAAATCTCACATATCGCAGTACTGACTTAATTCGCATGACTGATATTTTCCAGATGATTAATAACCTTAAAAAAAATCAGGCTAAACGGTAAATATAATATATGGGGCTATTTTAATTTTCTTGTTTTGTTATATAAAAGAAAAAATTTCAAAATTATTTTTTAATATAGCGAAATGGAAAAATCACAGATGGCTGATATGGTTAAGCAAGATAGATTGGATGAAATTAGAGGAAGTCGACCAACTAGACTTACCGATGTATTCGTTAGACCTGGGCCTGATAATAAACGTGTTCCGGGGAATTTGGAAATTCACAAAAACGGTATCAAATACATTCATCCCCTCAAGTCTGATAACAGAATAGGTAAGTATAACATAGTATTGATTAAAAAATGAAATGTCCATCATTAAATTTAAACGTTAAAGAATTCGCATCAAAATTTGGGGATTAATTTGGTTGTTTTATGATATATATCTAATTGCATTATATCTCGATTTTGATTCATCTTGGCATAATTCTTGATTTTATTTAAACAATAGAAATTCTGTTTAACAATGTGAAGCACATGATTTTCCAACCCTGCAAGCACGAACTTCTTGTCATACTTCATTTTCACCTGAAAAACCCCATTATGATTGGAAAAAAGAAAGTTTTAGACATTCAATTCTTTAGAGATGCTTCTGACGCATCATTTGACGAAACGGGTAATCGTAAGCGACGCTACAGGTATGGTGATGAAGATGAGTTGGAGGCCGAACAAGAAGAAAGAATAAGAAGAGAAAAATTGGATAGAGAGTTCAAAGCTTTTGCTGAACAGTTATCAGAAGAGGTAAATTTTAATATGTAATACTATTTGTAAATATATAAAATTTGAGTGGTTTTAATGGTATCATTGTGGTTCAACAATTTCATTTATATGATCAGCGAGTTATATTTTAAACTATGGATGGAAATTTAATATGAATTTGAATGACATAGAGTAACCACGTTATCGAGATGGACGTACCATTTTATGAAGCAGGGTTTTATGGAGTTCCATTCCGATCCCGGGTACTTTTGCAACCTACAGTAGACTGTCTAGTTCATCTAAGCGATACACCATTCTTTGTTATATCAATTAACGATATCGAGCTTGCTCATTTGGAGAGAGTACAATTTGGTTTAAAGAACTTTGATATAGTGTTCGTATTTAAGAATTACAAAAAAGTGCCAGTCCATGTTAACACAATTCCAATGGAGCAACTGGATGATGTTAAAGAATGGCTTGACTCGGTGAATATAGCCTTTACAGAAGGTCCAGTAAACCTGAATTGGGGACAAATTATGAAAACTATCAATGAAGACCCCCATGGATTCTTTGAGGACGGTGGTTGGTCATTCTTACAGGAATCAACAGAGGTAAGACTGGTCATTATAATTAATATTAGTTTCTATAAAAAGTATACAAACACTAATAATAGCATAGTTATTAAAGTTTTTGATCTTTTGCAAATTTATAGGCTGAGGATGATTCGGACAATGAAGAAAGTGACTTTGAAGTTTCAGAAGAAGAACTTGAAATTGAATCGGTAAAGAATATATTTTTAGATGTGAATTTGGCTAATAATTTGGGCAGTTTTTAAGAACCCTTTTAATATTTGCACAATATTAGAGTGAAGAAGATTCTGATGAATCGGACTTCGATTCAGAAAGTGATTCAGGAAGCGCCGAGTCTTTTTCAGAGGGTGAAGATTGGGATGTTCTTGAAAAGAAAGCCAGACAATGTAAATATTTCGCCTGCATGATTTTTAATTTTAAAGTAATTTTTTTTTAATAATTTGTAGATGATGAGAAAAATGCATCGGTTGGGAGTCAAAGAGAAAATAATGGAAGTAATAATAGGAGCAATGGGAGACAGCCAGCAAACAAAAGGCATCGGAGATAATTTGGGATTGTTGCACAAAATTTTAAGCCTGGCTTGTATCAGGATGTTGGGAGTATTTTGACACCATTTATTATTATTATTCCAAAAGTGGGTATTACTTTTTTCTAAATACTATTTTTACCAAAACGTCTTATAAATTAATGGAAATATATAATTACGTCTTTGTAAAGATTAATGGACTTACAGTTATTTAATATCATAAGCCGGGTCTATTTGAAGATATGATTTTATATCAATTAAGTTGAATTTTTTTTCATATCAGAACGAAAAACTTAATTCCGTGATAAAAAAAAAAAAAAAAAAAA
>LSSL01006989.1:0-12019 GCA_001953115.1 Smittium mucronatum | reverse complement strand
TTTTTTTCAGAATTAGAGTTCAATTTTATGAAAAAAATTTCTTACTAAAATTATAATGATTAACTTTTTTTGTGTTCTTTTTTTTTAATTAATTAATAAAGATAGTAAAAAAACATTAAAATAAAAATAAGTGCTTTTAATTTTATCTATTTTGATGAAATTTTTTAATTTTAGTCATAAATTGAAGTCTCCAGTGATTAAAACAAAAAAATAGACCAGTTTTAAGATCCTTGAAAATATTATTAATATAAACGGGTCTTAAATATGAGTAAATGATAATTAAATCACACTACCCCACCCCATTTATAGCCATCATTTATTTACTAATTTTTTTTTCTGGCTCCAATATAAAAATGAAATATTTTATTGTTAATTCCTTATTTATACTATATAAAATTTACGAATTAATTAACTGATTTTTTTAAAATAAACCAAATAAATTTTTTTTGTATCGAAACTATTCAAACATACTTACAATTTATTATGTGACATAAATAATAACCTCACCCAATAAAGTAATGAGGATTTGGAACAGAATAAATTGAATTTTCAAACTCTCCAGTGTGTGATTTTAGTAAATTACTACACCACCAATTATCAAGATATTAGCGTTAAACTTTTTGAGGGTAAATTTTTTAAAAAACATAATCCCAATTTTAAGGCTTTATTAAAAATCAGTTACATATTCATAAATCTAATATGTTGAAAAATCACTCAATTTTAAAGATTTTGGAAATTATTTAGAGCTGACTAACTCGGAGATAATTTTAAGCTAAAGAAAGTTTGGTCTCTGAAAATAATGGGAAGAATATCCAAATAAAAATAAAAAGAAGTCCATTTTATTTTAAAAATAAATAAGAACCAATTCTGGACACAACTTTTGGTAAGTTAGACTTTCCAGTATCAGAAAATTATAATTTGATCATTATATACAAGTATATAATCAATTTGGAATTAATAATTTTTTAGATTAAAAAAGTAACAGGTTATGATATCCCGTACTGGACCACAGCTCAAATAGTATGAATTATACTTTTTACTATTATATTTGGTTATTTCACTATTTCTTTTAAAAAAGTAAAAAAACCAAAACCTATTATAATGACATCTCTAGATTCAGAAAGTGTTCTACTGTTGGGAAAAAAAATGGGAACATACAGTTAAAAATTCGAATGGTCAAAAAAAAATCTTAAACTCAAAATTATAAAAAAAAGCATCCTGAAATCACTCTCCGAAGTAAAAAGATGAATAGAATAAACTCTTTTTCCGGGATAATTACATATTCTAATATTTTTAGCAATAAACTTCTGTAAAAATTTGCCCAATATAACCCCAAAAAAAATATGTGAGCATGGTACCAGTTTAATAGGGATTAAAACAGTTCTAAAAACCAAATTTAATCGGATTAACTCTGTGAATACCAATTCATACACTATTATCATAGAGAAAATGCTAAAAATTGTATTTTCCATGGCTATTTTTATATGTAAAAAAGTTAATGGAAAAAATACTGACCTCAATAAAAACGAATCTAATTTATCAGTCCTATAATATAGTGATTAAATAACTTTCAATAAATTATCAATACATAATAATATCGAAATATTCACTGTGATTTACATTTTAAATATACAACCAATAAACATGGGGGCATTTTTTACCTCATCCCATGAGCCAAAAAGGTATTAATTAAATTAAATACCCGCTGAATGAATATTCTGTTCTCAAACTAATTAACCAAGAAATGAAGAACCCGTACTATCCTACAAGTCATATGATATTATTTCAATTGCATATAAAGAGTAACATATTCTCTGAAGTATTTGCAAAACATATAGGTGCCAGTGATCTTTATGTCTAGATATTTAGTATTTGATATTAATAATTAGAAAATCTCATTGGTAAATAAAAAAATATATCTTTTCCTTCGAGACCCATGAACGGAGAGGAGTCAGATTTCAAAGAAAAAGAAAATTTTCATCGGCTTTGATTAATTAATAATGGATAAATCATAGTTTTTAAGCTTTAAATATATACTTAAAATTGAGTTATGCCTCCAAAAACACTCCAAAAATATTGAATGGGTAATTTAAATCACTAACAATTTCTAAATAGTCCCAAAAATTTCAACCTAACCAGGACCCAATGAGGAAACGAGAAAATAAATATAAAAATTAGGTGGAGAAAAAAATATATTTAAGGGCTTTTCCCTATCAGTAAAACCAAAATCAAATAATATGATGATAAAAAAAACAATTTAAGGAAGTATTAAGTCGCTGAAGAGGAAAAAATTTCCAAAAATAACTCTAAATCTTAGATAAAAAACCCTCAAAAGCTCGCTCATAAAGGAAAAAAAATATTATAGAAAATTTAAATCCTAAATCAAAAAAATCTATCACATATTTAAACTAGACTAATTTTCTAGCTCCAAAACCTAAATTTTTGTAGTGGAATAAATAGGATTAGGAGCAAATAAAGGGCAAAAAATAAAGACAGAATAAAATATTTCAAACCCCAGTTAAATATATAGGTCAGATATGTTGGATTTTTTCACTCAATAGAGATTTTATTAGATGCGAAGGAATTCATTTTATTTTTATTTTTTTAAAAAAAATTTAAGTGATCGAAAACCAAAACTGCCAAAAAATGATGAAAAGCTTATTTTAAATCCATGAACTCGGAAAACCTCATATATGCATTATTAATAAAGCCATAAAGAGCTCCCTGTTAGACCTTCAGAAAAACGAAAAGCTCAGTGAAGATTGGAGTAACGGTGTTTTACCTAAAATTGGTTTAGGCTCAATTTTTCGGTTTCTTTAATCAACCAATAAGAGTTGGTTTTGAGATAAAAATCCCAAATTCAGAGAAATTCCAAAATTCATCAAAAATATTATTATTTAGAAAAATAAATTACAAAAACTTCAAAAAATTTCAAATAAAAATGCTTTTGGTGCATATGAGCACCCAAATGATCCCGAAAAAAATATTCAGGTCCACTATAATAGCAATTGCGCTAGTTTTATCAAGTTTATTAAATAATAACTTGAATTTAATCTGAGGTGCATCATTACTGAAATTATAAACTAATAGGAACCATCCATCAACAAAAAAAGTATCGCTGCTGCCTTTCGTTATGTATTTTTATTTATTCTAAATAAGATTTTATTAAAAGTTGAAAGGGGATTTTTCTAAAATTTAATAAAAAAAAGGAGACCAAATATAAGAAATTTCAAATATTAAACAACATTATTTAGCAATAATTTTTCTGCAATCTTTTTCACTAGCCAAAATTATGCACTTTTTGCACAAAATTCCAACATAATGAGTACTGAGAGTGGATGCAAGCGATATATGGATCAGCTTGAGACTTAATTTCAAAAAAAATTCTATAATTTTAGTGAATTTAAGCATGTGTATTCAGATCTCCTCACAGTTCATCTTGGAGCCAGAAATCGTGTTTCAACTAGATAGGGCGACTAATTGCGATTAATTCATATATATATAAAAACTTTCCAGCCCAAACCGCCCTCTTTTTTTATCTTGGAATAAATTGCAGAATAACAGGTGTCTATCTGACCAAAAAATCGGAATATCATATCGCATTTCCATAAAAACTATTTCTATTTCCAACTACCTTGAAATTTTGAGAAAATAAATGATTAAAAATATACATCCAATCACAAAAAATTGATCGAAAAATCTCTATGAGATAAAAAGCAACCCAAAAATATTATAAATAGACTATTTTAGGGATTTAAATACAAATTAAACTTTAAGTGGTATTATAAGTACAGATTATACACCTAAGATATTATTATAAAAAATCCTATTAATCTTAGAATCTGCAAAAAAAAATAAACTGATAAAATTTTTTTAAAAAAATTTAAAATAATAAAACTAATCATTTCAATTAAATATTAGAAAAACTGGCTAATTTAACTCAGTTAGATCACATTGAGCTTCTATTTTCCAGAAAAATATTAATTACATTCGAGAAATCAGTCTATAATAATTTCAGGGAAATTCAGTGATCTGTCAAGACACATACTGATAATTCATTCTGATCGGTATCTAAAGAACTCTACACAGATTAAAACCCATTTCCGGAATAGTAGAAAAGTATCAATACATAATTTCAGAGAAATTATTATGATTATTTCAAAATTAATAAAACTGTGAATATTAAATTAATTAACAAACATAAATTTTTAATATATAAAAACGCTGGATAATTTTCTGAATCCGACGAGCGAGTATGTTTTGAGAGATTATAATTTAATTGATTGATAATCCTAACTCAAAATCACCAAGGTATTATGTGATATCCGGATATGTACCAAAATTAACGCTAGAGTATATCTAAAATACCTCATACCTATCAAAGATGGTATTTATATTAAATATTTTCTTGAATTAAAATGGTAAAGTTCACAAAACTATGAAAACCGCATGCTATTACCAGTTTCATGAATGATATATTAAATAAACCAATAATTACACAGAAAACTGGTATATTACTGTCCTTGTAAAACTGCTGGAAAAATATTAGAACTAAAAATAATTAATGTTGATTATAGATATAACCCTGTGGTCAAAATAGGAGTTTTATTTAGAAATTTTTTTAAGTATAAGGCTCAATAAACCACAATTTATTAATTTTAACAATATAATCCCTAAATTTTTTAAATATTATTAACATACAAAATGTAGTAAGAAATATGATAAAGCATAAAAAGTTGCTTTAATGAAAGATCTCTATAGTGTTTTAATAGTTTGTAAATTTTTAAATAATGAATAGTACAGAAAACCTCTTAAAATGGCTATCTGGATTCATAAATAGATATCAGCTTTGCTTCTTAATATCTTTTTGTTGTCTAAAAAGGGTAATAAACATATCGTATCCTGTTTTACTTAAACACAGGAAGTATTTTATAGATATATTTGGTGTAGAATTTTCTGAAAAAGTTTTAAAATCTCTGTAAAACTATTTTCGTGTGATTTAGTCCTTTCGGGATTTTTTTTTTAAAAAATCCCATTTGATGATATCTCTTTCGAATATTGAAACTGGTAAATGAAAAAAAATAAATTAAAATTAATAAAGCATATGTGACCTGATCTTTTTAATAGCAAAAATATCCAGAAGCAAATTTTATTCATGGAAGAATGATACCAGCGCCTGAAATTTAATATTAATAGTCAATATAACTCATTATAGATATAAATGACTATAAACAAAATGGAATAAAAGATTGTTTAAATTATGTTTATTTTTAAAGAATTCTGTTGATCTTAATTATCTGAAAATCAAATAATAAATTTTATAATAATACTCAATGAATTATATAAATTATATAAATTCTTAATTAGTGAAGATTGGCACAAGCTCATTCATAAAAAAATCGAAAATATATATTAGGGGGCTATATAAAGTAGTTTTAAACGCTACTATGGAACTAATTATGGAATAACTGGATATGATACACGCATTCATCATGATTACAGCTTCTGAGATTGCATAACACAGTGACCCACTACCAAAAAATGAATAGAAAAAAATCATAGAAAATATATTTATATCGAAAAGATTAATTTGGTTATCAGGGAGTTTCAGACTTATATTTTTTTTTTGTAAAAAATGGAATTTTTAAATTTTATTTTCATTTTATGAACTAAATAAAATATTAATAGATAAAAAAACATCTCTGTACCCAGAATCGAAAAAAAAATAAAATAAGGAAAATAGATTTTGCTCATTTAAATTCACCCTGATATTAGTGTGGGTCTCCAAAATATTTTAAAAATTCGGATAAAAAGATTATGAGCGTATCATGAGTAGGAAAACTTGTAAACTATCTCAGAAAATTTTTAATTTTTTTTTCCTGATGTAATTTAATAATACCAGAAACTGCTGAAAGAGTAATTATTATTTTCTCCGATGGTAGTTGGCCTGATATAAGAACATTGGATCGCTCATTGACGGCACAAACAGAAAACCTTCTAGAGGATTGTTTTTTCTCATCAAATGAATTTCCGTTGCAAATAGTTGAAAAAAAACTTAAATGAAATACTTTTAAATATTACTTGAGCTCTCTTAGATTTTTTACCTTAATTTTAAATTATTAAATGTACACAGCTTATTTTTTGTATAGCGCCTATATTTTCCTATCTCTTATATTAAAAATATTAGAGAGTCGCTAACTCCGTTGAAAAAATTCCCAGTATCTACAGACCCACTATAGCAGCAAAGAGGTTTATGATAAATAATTTTTTTGGATCTTTTTAAGGCTTTGCTTTATTTTTAAATATTGATTCCAAGAAAAAAAAAAGGAAAATAATTATATCCACACAAAATAATAATAAAATTAAATGGTTGTCATTTTGATAAATTTATATACAAAATAATTAGGTGTATACAAGAATTTATTGGAAAAAATAAATTATATCATAAAAAATCCCATTTTGAATAAAATCGATTATTTTTTTTTGTTAAAGTATCCCAAATCTTAATATATAGTATTTAATAGGTATTAAAAACTCGAGTTATTACAAAGTTTAATTTGGCTAGTTTATATATATTTTTAATAACCGCCTCCTCATTTTTGGTCATACTGAGCACAATTCTATTATTTCATGTAATAATAAACTAAAATTATAATGCATTCTACTGTGGGAAAAGATTTTAAATTGAAATTTGAATTTTTTTTCTTAAAATTGATATGAAATAATTTTTTAATTCCAAAACTGAAAGACTAAAGTAAAACATAAAATCTAAAGTTTTACTGGGGTTTTCAATAAAATTAAAAAAATCTCCCAGTTTATTTAATAATCATTTAGTTTTATTGGATATAAACCATTCTAATTAAAATATAGTTATTTTTTCCAAACACAGCCTCATTAGTGTTATTAGCGCGATTTTTTTTTGAATTTACTAACTTTGGGATCACCGATTTAAGAAAAATCAAAATATCAGATAAAAAAAGCAGATATCTGTTTTTTCATGCATATTTTTTTATTATTATATATTTTTTAAAAAATATTCAACTTAAATCTTGGAATTTCTCTTATATTTTTACAAAAAGGAAAATACACTTGAAATTATCAAAATTTAAACTTAAATAAATACTTTAATTCTATGTAATCAAAAATGAATAAATATATTATACGCCAAATAACACTTTTACTCTTTCCAGAATCATTTATTACTTTTTTTCATAACTCAAGCTTACTAAATCATTTTCAATTTAGCCACATATTTTATATTTCATTTCTTTTTTAAAAAATCTAAATCCTAATTAATCTATAATCATTAAATTTTTTTACTTCAAATAAAACCTTATAAATACCCACAAATGTTCTAATAATCGCCTTTGCGTGTTGAAATATTTCCTGATTTAATAATAAACCGATTTTTCTAGCATAAACTTCCATCCCCACAGCCTCACGACTCTTACCTCTTCTTCACTGATCCTCTAACTCTTAATCTTAATTTTTTTCACTTTATATATTTTCTAAAATTAAAATTTATATCCCTTTTAAATATATTTTTATTTTTCTTTGAATTGTATCTATTAATTAATTGCTATTTCTTAAATAAAAATTATGAATTTTAGGGTGAAATTCTTTAAATAAATCTGTAAACAAATTTTCAGTTAAATCATATATAATAATGCAGATAAAGTAATATTTTATTGTTTATTATTTGAAAATCCTTGTTATTATTTTATAATATTTAAAGTTAAACCGAGTCTTTTTTTAGTATCATCAAAAAATAATTACACTTTATATATAATATTTTGATGCTAAATATTAAATAAAATAACTCAAATTTATAAAATTGTGATTTTGTTTTTAAAATTTTCGTTCAAGATTTTCGAGAATTAATCCATCTTAATGAAATATTGGTGATATTTACTAAATAAATAAAAATTGTACTTTTTATTTTTAAACGCCGATCTTTTTACCGTTTTATATTAATATATGTATATCATTTTCAGAAAAAAATGAGCGTTTTATATTTAGAAAAAAAATATTACACAAAAAAGCTGATAAATTTTCTCCATTTTATGAGTAATTTTCAATCCAATGGCTGTTCAATTTAAAAAATAAAAGTTGATCATTTTTAAATTGTTCATTTTCTAATTGAAAATATGAACACTTTAAAATTAAAAAAAACAACGTCTTTCATTCCGAAAAGTGTTCATTTTTCAAAATACAGTGATGCTTTTTAAACTAAAAATGGGCATTTAATTTTTTATTCATCTGGACCATAATTAAAAAAATATAAAAATAAATTCTCAGATTGATTTAATTGAATTTTTTTTATATAATCAGTAAATGGAGTGATAACATAATACCACACTAAAAAATAATTCTAAAAATGTGAAAATAGTTTAATTAGAATTAATTTTAAACAAATACATGCTCATTCATTGAAATGATAAGCTTTCCATTAAATTGGGGAAAATATACACGTACATCATTCTCTCTAATATTCTCCAATGCTTTTGAATTGTTCCCTTTAGTAAAATTCATGAGTTATCTGGATAGCTTAGCTTTTGTTTAAAAATATTTTTCATCTTATTAAATGAATTTTCTCCTGGGTTAAGTATGTAAGAGTATATTGGTAACTTTTTTAAATAAAATCCCGAATTTCTACAAGCTCACTATTTTTTGGAGTTTCGTGTATTCTGGCGTTGTTCATGATTGCATATGAGACATTTAATGAAGGGTTATTTAGAAAAATTTCCATAACTTCGGATATGAATTTAGTAAATTTATCTGAGTTAACAGATCTGAATTTTATTATTTTATAATTCACATCGTTTTTTTGATTAATAGCTAAAATAAATTTATCATTTATTCCTCTGTTTATAGGAAAAAAGAATGAAGCTCTTTTCCCAGAAAGCGATCTTGCCTGAGTCCCTCTTAAATGTAAATTAAATCCAGAATATTCAAGAAAAATACAATTATCTCTTTATGAGGGAAAATTCAAGGTGAAAAATGTTGCGTAATCCGCTCTTTTTGGTATTTTTTAGAAAAATTTACTCTATAAATAAGCTTATATCCCTTTTTGGTTGTTATCTTCACCCCTTTAAACCACTATCTACTGAATTTAAAGCTATATTTATTCCATGATTTAAAAAAAGAACTTCTATTATTTTCTTAAGGGCTATTCCAGGATCTCTACTTAACATACTATCTATTTTACTCAAGACATCATCTGTAAGTTTTTTTTAGGTTCCCAGTAGTGTAACGAACTTCAGGATTATTTATATAAATATCTCCACTATTTATAGCATCTGTATCATAAATATCATTTAAAAAAATTCCATTTTGCTTTTTTTTTTAGCTAATATTATTTTGGCAGTGCTTTAATCGATTCCAGGCGCATCCGCGGCATATTTTATCGATGTAAAATTATAAAAAAAAATTGCAAAAAAGTAAGTTATTTATTTATTTATTTTTACAGCATTTTTCTTTTATATTTTAGATCTATATCTTTAAATTTACAATAAATTGTATCATATTTGGATTTAATTTTTTACATTTATATTTATTTCTATATTTAATATTGCACTTAAATTTTATCGAATTTTAACTTCTATAAATTCCAATAATTAAGCCTTAAAATTAATGCTTTTTAATGATAATTTTTAATTGAAAAATCATCACTAGACTTTGAAAAATGAGTACTTTTCGGAGTTAAAGAATATCATTTTTTCAATTAAAAGATGACCAAATTTTACTTTTTTAAATTGATTAGATTTTTTTTGTAATATGTTCTTTTCTAAATTTAAAGTGCTCATTTTACTCTGAAAATGCTATATGTAACTGCTGAGTATTATATTTTTATCGGGTATGAATCAGTTTTTTTTTTAAAACTTATCCGATAAAAAATTTTATTGTCCTGTATTAAATATAATTTTTTTATATACTTTATATTAATGAATAATTCAGATTTCTTTTATTTATTTCTCAGAAATTTCGTCCCTATATAATCAAGAGTTTATTATTTTAAAATTATGATATTTTACGTGTTTAAAATTTATTTCGATGAGAAATTTAAGTTTTAATATTCATAAAGCTTCCTTTAATGAGTAACTTTCTAATACATTTTTTATGATTAATTTTTTTTCGACTATTTTTATCTTTTCTTTTGAAAATGATAGTTTTTGTTTCGTATCTTAAAATTTAAGCCAAGAGTCATTTTTTTCATATTGCACTTCTGGTCATCCGAATCACCACTCTGACCTTTATTTTTGAATTTATGAATTCGAAGTACAAAAAAATTTTTTGAGTCTTTAACTTGCGGTATACACGATTTCAATAAAAAAAAATTTCGAAATTTCATTTTTTTTTTTTTTTAATCCACAATAAGGCCTATATTCACTTCATGGCTAGATGCTTTTAAACATAAACAAAAAGCTGTTTTTAATTTTCTATTTCTAAATTTAGTGATTTTATTCTGGCTTTGCTCAATCCAAAAACCTAAAATTAATAACAATCAATAATAATTATAACTTGATATGTGTATTTAGTTTTATAAGCATATGGCACCTCATATGGTACCAGAAAGTCCCTCTTAGATATAAAAACCTCGCTATCCTTAAATTTTTTTTATTGATTGCCCCCTCCCCCCGGAACTTTCTTAACACTAATAATAATGTGCACTAAATTTTTTTACTATTTTTTATTTGTTATCCTTTGACTTTTTATTATCGAATCGTAAATAGAGCAATGGTGATATTCTTCGCTATATTTGGATGAAATTTCATTGATTTTTCGCTTTTTTAAACCAATAAATAATACTATTTAATACCTGATGCATTCTACTCTTTTTTCGGCCAATAATATAAAGAGATTGACAAAAAAATTAATTGAATCCTGGAAGTTATTTCAGTGATATATCTGTTTATGATAACATTTAAAATATATTTATTATATAAATTTTTGAGTATTTGCAAAGCTAGGAAAACTTAAAAGGGTCAAAATAAGTATTTGGTAGATTTGGAGGAATCACATTCCATCCTAAAAGAGATTTTTGGGGATCTATTTAGGCTATAAATTACGCTATATAGCTTAATTCCAATTCCCAAAGCCTTCAATTTTTTTATCGGTGCGATGTGCATCACTTTCTCATAAGAATTTTTATTATAAAAATATAACATATAGTGTTTATTATTTATTTATTTTTCTTCTACAAAAAAATTCGTATATTCTGATCTCTTGAGCAAAATATTATTTGAAATCTTTTAATCCCGCTTTTCCCTTGATTAAAACTCGCATTTATTACCTATATGTAATAAGATAGTATCTATTACTTTGGATAACAGTTTAGAAAGAATATGTATTGGTGAATTTTTTAGATAATTATTGGATTCTTTCATATCACCTATTTTCTGTACTGGAAGTTTAATATTACAATAAATATTTCTCGGTATTTCCCCAAATTCGTACATTAGATTTATAATTTTTTAAAAAAAAATTATCATTTCAAAATCAGAAATTTTTTTCTTACACCTCCTATTTCCATACCTCGTAGGGCGTTTAGTCAGACACAAGGACTCTTATATTAATGTAGACAGTATAAATTTTACCTCCACTTGGTTTTGAAAGCCCATGGTGGAATTTTTTGTGTACTTCCTCCTACAAACCTAGGGAAAAAATGACATAGTTAATTCAGAAGATCCGGGATCCCCCATGGGGGTCTCTATGGAATTTTTTTTAATATTAATAAAAATTTCAAACAAACAATTTAAAAAAAAAGATCACTTAACTCCCCTCTGCTGCTCTATCAGCTCCATACCTCGAGGGCATTGGTTCAAGGGGGCTGGTGAATCACTTAAACTCTGGAGCTTAAGTGTTCGTGGCACGCGGATGCTAATCATAAATTTGGCTGTTTCCAGCACAAATTTTTGATCAGCGGTGTCAGCTTTGAGCTGACTTAAAGAATTTTTATACCCCCCCCCCCAAGGAGTTTTCCAACTATCCCCAATCGGGATTCATTGAAATTCGAAAG
>LSSL01006986.1:0-13097 GCA_001953115.1 Smittium mucronatum | reverse complement strand
TTCTTAAAAACCAGCACTTACTGAGAGCGAGCATATCACAAATGGCCAACTCTAAAAACTTGGATCGCCGAACTCATTAAGTCGCCCATCAAGGCCAGAATGGCCACCTGGGTGACCGGCAGTGCAAGATGGATAAAAAAATTTTGTGTTCAAAATTCAAAAGGGAAACAACCATCACCATAGTCGACAGGAAAAATAAAAATAACCGGTCTAAAATCCACCAGTGGACGGTGGACCGAAAAATCGGCGGAAAAGGAAACTGGATGAATCTTCAGCTGCTGTACCCTGACCTGAAACTAGGCCTCCAGGACATCGGGAAAATGCGAATGGGAACCTTCCGGACCGTCCAGCATCTATCAAATATGATATTTTTAGATGAAAAAATTAAAAAAAATAGTCCCTTTTGCGAAATCGATGTGCCTAAAACTGTCGAACACATCTTATTAAATTTCTCTCGATGGGACACTCAGCGAAATGAGACGATCGACCGGTTCATATCTGCACCGATCCGCTCAAACATAAAAATCTAACTTTCGAATTTCAATGAATCCCGATTATGAATAGTTGGAAAACTATTTGGGTGGGAGTCTAAATAAAATTTAAATCAGCTACAAGCTGACACCTTTGATCATAAATTTTTGTTGGAAACTACAAAATTTCTGATCGGAATCCGCGTGCCACGAACACTTAAGCTCCAGAGTTTAAGTGATTCACCAGCCCCCTTGAACCAGTGTCCTCGAGGATTTGAGCTACTAGAACAACAGAGGGGAGTAGGTGAAATATTTTTGAAAATTTCTATCTTTTTTTAATTTTTTTTAATTTGTTTATATAAATTTGTGTTAACTACAGTTTTTTTTTACATATACAAATATTCTTCTTCGGGTAATAAAAATGATATATCTTATTATTATTTTTTGCAGTTGAAATTCAAAAAAATAAATATTTATTAGATATTGTATCTGAAATATATCTTGATGTTTTTTAAAAAAATAATTCCGTACTTATCAGACGATATTTCAATACCCTGTTATTTATCTATATTAAAGTAATATACTAAGCTTAAATGTTTTATCTTGATAAATTAAAATCTTGAAAATATTTTGTTTAGCATTCAAAATAATATTTCTAGAATACTAACAGAATTTTAGTAGCTGAAATTGGCCTTATTTCGAAGCAGAAAGTATTTTTAGTTTAAAATAAACAAAAAATTTATATTGCCGAACCTAAAATTTTATAAAAAAATGCAACCAAGATCAAATGTTTGATAATAATTATTACCAATGTGCGGAAAATTATTATCTTAGTTCTCATTAAATTGAATGACCTGAGAAACAGTATCAACACAAAAATATTTTTATAATATTTTTATTTAATGATGGTTTTTAATCTTCCATATATATACAAAATATAGACAAATAAGTGATAAAATTATATCTAAAGAAATTTTTCTACATAGTTGATAATGGAAGAAGAAGGAATTGATTTTTCAATGGAATTTATTACGAATTATTTGAAAGCATTTTTCAGAAATTGCTTCTCTTTGATTGCTACTATTAATATTATTTTTCAGGCTGTTAAAATTTTGTTTTTTATTTTTTTCAGAAAATATTAATATAAGGATGATCATATTTCGCCGTCTCCATAAAAAAATAAACTATTTGAGTGATAATAAAAAAAAAGAACTTTTTAGAATTTCAATTGCAAGTAAGATTCATATTGACTTTAAATTTTTTATTATTGAAATACAGAAATCCTATAATTACCTCAGTAGTAACATATGTAATCCAAAATTTTATACACGTATCATTAAACTTATCTCTAAGAGATAAAAAAAGTCACATCTGTAGATAATAGAGATTTCAATAAATAATTATGCGAAATTAGATATTTGTGGTGGATAAAAGATTATTTTTTCGATTCGGTTGGTCGAATTAATTTTTAAATATCTATAATTTCCAAAATTATAAAAAAAACAAAGTGATAGTTCAATGTGTCAAAAAAAATAAATCTAGTTTTTAAAACGAATAAATAATACTATGGCCTTATACATGATTATTTTTGAGTAATTTGATTATTTCTAAGTAAAAAATTCACTCAAAATCGGCTGAATTATTGGTAATAAAAATTCGAGATATAATAAAGCTTTAATAGAAAAATACATAAAAAAACTCTAATCGAAAAGAATTGTAATAGTTATGATGGTTATGACAAATTTATACCATTGACCAACAATTTTCTAAAATTATTTAGTCTTAAATTCAAAAAATAGTACTTACATGGAACTATCCAGATATTAAGGAACTATAGGAGCCGTATTAAAAAAATTAATAGGATATTGGTTCAATTTATAATCAAAAATTCGAAAATATAAATCATAATGGTTATATTTTAAGCAAAGAGTCAAATTTTGATATGATCAAAATTTTCTCAAAAGATGATTTAAAAATATTTGAGTAATATTCAGTCCTTATTCTAAACTATGAAATCGATGCTATATAAAATCTTGTAAATATTATGAATTTTGAGATCTTAATATACCTATTAAACAATTAAATTTTTAATTTAAGCTAAAAAACCCTAATAGGCAGAAAAGATATTTTAATAAATTTTTATAAATTTTCGATGATTAGTAAATTAATACACATTTACTGTCCTATTTTGGAAAAATTTATTATTAATTTATATTATATTTAAATAAATTAAAAATTAATAGAAAAGTTTAATTTTTTTTATTAAATTGATGAAAATTTAGTATTAATTAATAACTAAAAAAGATTAAATAATCATTTATTATTTAAAATATAAATATTCTATAAATTTCGAAAAATAAAAATTATATATATAAAATATACTGCATTAATAATGGATTAAAAATATAAAATATTAAAACTAATTCAAGATATCAACCATGTGGAATAATTAAAATTAATTGTTTCAAAAAATGAATTAATAATGCTGTTTAAATAATATATAAATCATATTTCATAGCTCCCATAAATTTTTTAAAGTATTTTTTTTAATAAAAAGATGGGAATTTTGTTAAATATTTATTTTTTTTAATTGATTTTTCAGGTGTAATATTCGGTTATAGTTTGGAATTAATCGATAAAAAAATATGAAAATGTATATGAAACCTGCAAAAATTTTCAGATTTAAGAAAAAATATACTTTTCACTAGTAAATTCTTATTGCTGATTTTTTTTGGATCGTTTTATTGGCTAGTTATTATAAATCGATCCATTATTTTCAAATTTATAAATTATATATTTAACAATATCCCCCATTTTAACACTTTCTCTAGAGTATAATGTCCTTTTTAAATGTTATTTGTAATTATTTTTGATTTTTTACGAGTAATTGTAAAATATTCGATCATTTTGAGAAGGATTAAAAGAATTTTTAATATTTTTATGATAATTTTCCTATTTTACCGTTATATAAATTCTAATATTATTTTTAGAAACTTAATTGGGCCTAAAGATATGTTCTAAGTTAAATGTATGAAATCTATTTAAATATTTATGATAACTTGTGTTTTAATAAATTATTCAAATGATAGCAAAAATAACCAGTCAAAAAAATATTCCGAAAAATTTCATACCATGCATACCAAATTTATTTAGAAAATTTATTATTGTTAATATACCGGGATATTAAGAAATCTAAGTTAATCGGATTTTTTATTATATACTTAAAAAAATTGAGGATTAATATTTTATTAAAAACTTTCAATTTATTAATAAAAAGATATTAAAATATTGTTGATAACATTAGTTATGTGAATCTAAATCGTTATAAAACTATAATTCCTTTTCTGGTGATTGATTTTAAAACCGATTTAAGAAAAAAAAATTATGCTTGTGATGAAGCTTCATTAATATGATTTATTGGCATTCTTGTAAAAAAATGTGATTTTAAATTTTATTATCGTAATTAAGAATTTATTTATATCTTAATAGATTTAATGAATTTAATTTAAAAAAAATTCCCATGTAAAGAGGTAAAAAATCTGGAAAATTATCATTTCAAAACTTTCTCTTTATACACTAAAGATAGAGGATTTAAATGGGTTAAAAATAGGGTTTAAATTCTTATTTTACACGGGATTGATGATCTTTTAGTATTGGCTTTATCGGCTTCAATATTAAGTCGAAATAAATCGAATTTGGATTAGCAATTAATATCTTTAAATTTTACTTGGAGTAATTGAATTTGTGCTTGTATTTGGCTATAAAATAGACCTATAATTTTATAAAATTGGACTTTTATTTGATTTAAAGTTTTCTTAGACTTGGACTTCTAACAACATGTAAAAAATTCTAAATTTGACTTTAACATTGAATTTTTCTTATTCTACTTATTAATTTGTTTGCCTTTTATTTGGATTTTGATTTGAAAATGTAATTTTCAATAATTTAAATTAAATTTACCTTCACTTAAAAGTCAAGGTATAATGATTACTATTAATCATACAATTATTTTATCATATTATAACATATTATAACATCTTTTATCTAAAATTTTTTAAATCAATCAGTACATTTATTTTTTGAATTTTTTTTTGGCTTTTTTCCGTTATTCTTTATTTAAAAAATTATTTTTATTTAAATTATTGTTTATTCAGTTTTGCACTTTTTAAATTTTGTATTTATAAGTATTAAAAAAAAACTTTCATCTGATTTAAATATCATTTCTTAAATTTATATTAAGTAAGTTGTAGTTTAACATAAACCGTATTATATATTTATTTATATAATCTTATAGTGGGGACTAAGTTTTTCTTAATTTTATTGCCCCTCAATCTTTTTTTTTTGACAAATCATCTTCAACCAATAAATTTGATTTAATTATTATTTATTAAATACATATTTATTCCAAAATTTAGTATCATTTTAAAAAATCCTCATTTGAATAATATATATCGAAAAAAGAATTTTTTTTTTTTTTATTAATTTTTGGAACCTTTGGTAACACTCATACGAAAAATTGAAGTTATTACATCTTTTTTCAATTATTTCAAGTATTCTTAAAGAATTACAGTTAAATTTTTTTGTCTTTGATTTATATTTAAACCTCTCTAAAGAAGTTTATTTAATCTGTAAGGTAAATTTAGCACCCTCAGACCAATGTTATTCAGCTATAAAGTAATTTTTGTTACAAAATTTCCATATTCCTCTTTGTTTCACTAAATTCCATCATTTTTTTTAATGAATATTTTTTATTATAGCTCAAAATATTATCTGTTATGATATCTTTGTATTTTTAATAAAAAAAGTTTGATTTTTTGGCAAATGGATGCAAAATTTACGAAATTTTTTAGTTAATGCTTCTGATAATGTATACCCAGAAGTCAATTATTATAACACCTTTTTCAATTTGCTTTAATAAATTGGTAATTCTAGGCGCATAATCAGCTATTAAAATATTTATTTGAATTTTTTTTCTTGATGTTTTTTAATTTTTCGAATATCCATAAAGAAGACTCGTATTTTTTTCTTTATTAAACTTAGGGCTACAGGAAAGAATTTTCTGTTATTACCACCCATAACTAGAGCAAAATCAGGTTATCTCAAATAATTAGGATCATTTTTGTGCCAAAATGAATACTGCGTGCACTAAAGATTATATTTAAAAAAAAATAGAAAGGAAAGTACATTTATCTCATTTCTTTTATTTTGATTTATTAATTTATTAATTTATCCAATATTTTTCCGGTTTCCAATTTCTTACTAATTTAATCTCAAAACACAACCTTTTTATCTCAAATAAAGTTATTGAGCTCCGTTTTTTAGGTTTTTTTTATTAAATAGGATATCTACGAATATATTTTATAATATTCTTTATAAAATTCGTTCCAAAAAAGGATTATTTTGACCTCTTGTATTTTTTTATCCTATAATAAATCATTGATAATTATTTTATAAGAAGATCATATCTTTTAAATTTCAAAAAAAATCATATTATGGTAGTTTGAAGTGAATTAACTTTTACAGCTTCGTAATTGAATCTCATAATCTAATGTACTTACCACAGTAAGAATATTTATTTTTTAGTAGTAATATTTAACGGTTCATTTCTTTAAAAGATTGCTATTCTTTAAGTTACGTTTCTTAAGCTATTTTTTTATGATCAAAGGTGTTGTAAACCTCAGTCCAATTATAATAATTCAAAAATTATTATTATGAAAACCTTGAATTGCAAAAAAAATAAGATAAAAAGTAAATTTATATTAATATGGATAATATTTTCATTTTTTAATTATTTTAGAAAATATCTCAATTTCTTTTACTATATTTTGTAAAAATTAAATTTTGAATTTAATAAGGATCTTTATAGAATCTTTTTCGTGTATAAAATCACAAATAAATCAATTTGATTTAATTTATCAAAATTCATGTTTTATTTAGGGGAAATATATAAATTCGCGGACAAAAATTACTGATTGAAAGTAAATACTAAGTTTTTTTCCATAATATGATGATATTTCAATTTTTTATTCAATTTTTTTGGCTTATGTCAGAAAAAGACATTTATAATTCATTTATATGGTACTGAAAAATGAAATACTAGCTTGAATCCAGATAAATAAATTAATAAAAATCATATTTATTAAAAAAATATTGAAGTCTTTGTGAGTGATTGATAAAGATAGGATATTATTACAGGAAAAATTATGAAGATAAATCGAAGAAATATAATAAGAAATTTGTTATTATTCAAGGTCAATGGTAATTTTCATGGATATTAAAGTTGATCATGGACAGAAATCAAGGATAGGGAACGGATTTAGGTGTAGGTGTAGGTTTGGGCTTGAGTAAAGCGCATACATGTGGGTTTATATTAAGGACATCAGTATTTTTCAAGGATTTGGGAGGTTTTATTTTTGTCAAGGCTGTTGTTAATGATAAAGGATATTTATGTCGTCCAAGGATTCTTTTGGTCTTCAAGGGTGCTGAGTTTTTTCAATTTTCATATATTTTTGTGTTTTAAGGATGGTTAGGTGTGTCAAGATTGTAGGAATTGATTAGTATTGTGTCCACGGGTCAAAAATATTGGTTTAATTAATTAAAATTCGCATTGGAATCGGTGCTGGTAAATGGTATAGATTTTGTTGATGATATGGGTATATATACATATATATTACTTCTGAACTTTGGCTTGAGATAAATAGGATATTATTGGTTTTATTGCTTTAAGATAATAATTTTATTATTTTAGTCTGTATTTTTTCTATTATTGAAATATTTATGTAAAGGTATAAAAAAATTGGATAATATAATAATATAATATTTTATTAGTAGGATGAAACAGAATGGACAAAAAATCTTTATAAAATTATCTTATTCAGTTTCTTTAAATTAAATTTTTATTTATAAAATAAATTTAGAACTATAAACAATTAGAGGATATAAAATTCATCAAATAATTAATGTATCTACATGTTTTTAAGCATATTAAATAGCTAAATACACCAATTATTTTAAATTTTGATTAATTTTTCTAAAAATATTTCTTAAATTGTAATTTTCGAAATTAGCCGAATTTAACTAAAAAAAATAATTTTAATAAATAAGTTTTTTAAATAATTAGAAACAGGAAAAGATAGTCCTAAGCTACATAATTTCGTAGATAATTTTCAATTTTAATCTAAAACCGCTTAATAAGTCTACATTCTGCATAAAGTATTCGAACTGTATTTTTTAACCATATTTTTATTGATGAAATTAATATATCCATGTTTTCAATTTAATTGGAGTCTCTTATGATTTTTTTCAGAAATCGATTTTAAAGAGTCCAAAATGAAAAATAGCTATTTTAATTTAGTTTTTTCAAAAATTAGGATTAACTCTAAAAAAATTATTCTCAACTTCTCTCCGCCATCTAATATATCCTTACTTCTGAAAATTGTTCCAAATAAATCCGAGTATTCATTTTTTTCAGGGAATTTTATTTTTAACTTCAGTAAAAATTATGTGAAAAAACTATTGTAAAAAAACGTGCAAGGGATAGAAAATTTTGATATATTTAGTGCTCTAAATTATTCTTATGGTCTACTGACTGCTTAATTGCGGGAAATAAGATATATATATATAATCAGATATATCCCATCCAACATTTTTTCTAATGGGATGGATGACTGAGGGTTTGTATAGTCATGAGTTATGTTTGACATCAGTGAACATAAATTTACCGAAATGGTATATATACTCGTTAAAGCTACTTCTAATATGATTAATAAATTGTAAATTTGCGTTTTAAAACTTCTATATTTTCATCTCGGAATTCCGAAAATAAGCTTTTAAGTGCTGGGACCTCGGTTAGCTGACTGAAAATGGGATATTTTTGAATAGATTTAGAATGCACAGATTACATTTAAATCCGAAAAAATTCCTTATTCGTTCAGGATTGATTATTTTGTTAAAGAAACTCAGAAATTCTGTCACACACCTTATCTAAATCAGGGCAGCATAAGTGAAATTTATCAAAAGAAAATATGTTTATGCGTCACTTAAGCCGCCAAACCTTGAAAAAATATTCCATTATTAGAGGAGATGTGATTATACGATATGAATTAAACGACAAATATTTTTTTTGAGATTAATTAAAGCGTAAAATAATATCCTTCGTAAGTATTTCAAAGAGTAATATCTAAACCAAGGGAATAAATTCTTTAAGCTGATAAAATCAATCTTAGTATTTAAATAAACACTGATGATAAATAAAGGTCTTAATAAAATATTAAAAGATGAAAGTGTTAACAGAGACAAAGAAAAAATTGGGTTACTTAACACTTTAAATTTTATAAAAAAATAAATATTGAGCTATATTATGAGTTAATTTTCAAAAAAAATTTAGTCTGGATGTTTTTATTGTGTTTTAATTGCTCAAACATCCCAATAATCGTATAGATCTGCCTTCACCACTTTATTCCATGTTGATACACAGTAAGACTCTTCCTAAAGTATCATTTATGTTTAATATTGGGATTATTTAGGAGAAGTTATCATATCATATTCTTAAAGCGATCTCCTGGGAAGAATTTGTGTTTTAAAATGATATGAGTGCTATTCTGGACGAAATGGACTTATTTTTTTAATATCACGTGCATGGAAAAAATTTTCAGTTCATTTTTATTATACATTTCTGGCTGAACTTCATGTGACTAAAGAAATAGGATAGCTTGATACGTATTAATAAAGCTCTCTATCTAATAAAAATAAAGGTAATAGATTTCTAAATTCATTCTCTAAATTAAAAAATAGATTAAAAACCGTATGCATTTCACCAAAGAATTAAGATACTCAAAATTATCTGTAAAAAATACTATATGGCTCTATATATAGATTCTGCCTCAACAGCCTTAATTTTTATGTATGGAAATTACTACAAGTTTTATTTTCTGTATTATAAGCCGTAAATCCCGAATTTATCATGATTCGATCTATTCTTATAACCAATTATAGGCTCATTATTTTTGTATTAACTTGAAAACGATAAATAAAAATGTGATTCTTATTTTTACTAATGGAAATGCATTTAAAAGTCAATAAAAACTTCTAAAACCCAATTTTAAAAAAAAGAAAAAATTCCAAGAAACTCCCTTTTGACGCCTTGACAACTCCATACCTTGGAGAAATTGGTTCAACTGGGTTGGAAAATCACTTAAAATCTTTGGATTAAGTGTCAGCGGCATGCAGATGCTAATAAGAAATTTTGTTGTTTCAAGCACAAATTTATGATCAGGGATGTCAGCGCGTAGCTGACTTAAAGTATATTTAGACCCCCCCCCCCCACCCAAGGAGTTTTCCAACTATCCCCAACCGGGATTCATTGAAATTTGAAAGTTGATTTTTTATGTCTGAGCGGATCGGTGCAGATATGAACCGGCCGATCGTCGCATTCAGACATTTGTTCCATGGCGTGAAATTCAGAAGGATTTGTTCGACAGTTTCAGACACATCCAGTTTGCAGAATGGGCAATTTTTTTTAATTTTTTCATATAATTTTTTCATATTTGACATTAGTTGGATGTTCTGTAAGGTCCCCATTCGCATTTTCCGATGTCATGGAATCCTAGATTCAGGTCCGGGTGAAGGTGTTGGAGATTGATCCAGTTCCCTTTGTCACCAAGTATTCAATCCACAGTCCACCGTTGGATTTTAGAGCGGATATTTTGATTTTTCCTGTCGATTATTGTGATGGTTGTTTCACCTTTTGAATTTTTAACACAAATATTTTTTAACCATTTTGCACTGCCAGTCACCCAGGTGGCCAACCGGACTTTATTGGGGCTTGATGAGGCCGTATACCCAAGTTTTAAAAGTTGGATACTTGTGGTATGCACGTTCTCGATAATTGCTAGTTTTTGAGAAGATGGATTTTATCCCAAGTTAGGCTCGATCTCGGTTCATGACGGCTGACTTGCCAAAATTTGCAATAAGTCATATGGCTTTGTCGATTTCTGCCCGGGTCGGCTTTATTATGGCTTTACTCATAACAAATTTCTCGCACCCATAAACGCCGATAGACATCAAGACCGAATTTATGAATTTTATTTTAAGGCTGATAGACTCATCAGAACATATAAGGAAGCTATAAGCAACGTAGAAAGCTTTTCTGATCTTTAATTAGTCGTTTTTTATGGTACCAGATACGTCCCATATATTTCTCATAATATAACCCAAACATGTGTACCGTTCAGATTTAGGGATTTGTCGGTCTTGTAGTATCAGGTCGGAGAATTGGGGATCAGTGATATTCATTACACCTAACTCGGATGCATTCACATTTGTTTCATATGTGTTATACCAATCAGTATTTATTTCTATACAATTTGCATTTCGATTTCAGATTCGAACAATAACACGGCGTCGTCGGAAAAGAGGATCCCAGATATTCCGGAGGCGATACCAGGAACAGCTACGTCAGTTATTCCTTTGAAAAGATCTTTAATGTAAAAATAGAAGAGTATGGGGAGGGTGTGCAGCCTTGCAGAAGCCTAAAAAGGTAGTCAGTGGGTTTAGAAAAATCTTCACCGATACTAACAGCTATTTTGTAGACCTATACGGGTCCCAGATAGCGTTTAGTAACGACCCTCTGATCCCAATAGCCTAAATTTTGAATAGAAGTGCGAAGTGAGACACTCAGTGGTTGGATTGTATATATTCGATATATCATTTATCGGTTTTTTTATTTTTTTATTTTTCTTCGGCGGGAAATTTAATATAAATTTGTCTCTTGAAAGGTGCAATATTCAAATTTTCGGAATCCAGCCTGTTCCTTGACTAAAAATTCATATTTCTTATCGATTTGAGCCAATTTGTTTGCTATTATTTTCGATAATAGCTTCGAAAGCGTTGGAATCAGTGAAAATCCCTGATAATTATCAGAGTCTTTCATATATCCCTTTTTAGGTACCAGCACTACTATACTAGTGTACATATTAGTTGGGATTTCCCCAGAATCGTACATAATATTGATAATTTTGAAAATAATTTTTGCTATTTTCGACTCTGGAATTTTTTCAGTGACCACCAGTTTCCATAGCTCACTGGGTATTCCATCAGAGCCAGAGGCCTTTTTATTAGGTGTATCACTTAATGCCATGGTGATATCAGACCATTTGATACTAGTGTCGCATTCTGGGAAGTAGTCGCAGTCGGTAATTAGCAGTGATTCCCACTTAGTGGCACTGCGGCTATTCCCAGTAGAATCATTGGCTAATTCGCCAAAATGATTATTCCAAATTTCAAGCTTTTTGTTTTTTTCAGTTATAATATTTTTATTTTTATCATACACCGGGCCGTCCGAAATGCTCCTGAGCGTGTTCCCAGTGTATGATTTGATGGTTCTCCAGTAGTTTCTGGAAACATTAGAAATAATTTTTTCTTATATTAATTTCATTTTTTTATCGTAGTAAATTTTGCGATCAGATTTAATTGAATTAATTGCGTTCGATTTGGCAATATCGTAATAGATTTTGCCAATTTTGCCAAGCCGATAATCTCTAAATTTATTCCTACGATTTTTGATAGTAGAAATCGTTTTTTTGGACAGAGGTTTTAACCGGACTTCAGCAGCAGCAGTAGAGACTTAAAGCCGCTTCAATTCTGCCCAATGAGTATCAATAAGACCCTAAAAAAGCCGGTTTATATTAGTGTCAACACAAATTAATGGGCTAAATATCTTACTATTTATTAATTGTTCTGCATCCAATAGAATTTGATTCGCTTAATTTAGATTTTATTTGGCTGGAATTTTGAGTGAATTGAAATTTCATTCTGCAGTGATTGGTATATGGTTAGAAATGTCGAGATTTTTGTTGGTGGGGCATTATTTTTCTCTACTGCTGAGTCCAGCATAAAATATATGGTATATCACGCGGCCGATTTTCACTTTGTTATTCTAGATCCTGGCAAATTCGTTACTTCGGCTTTTTGATGGCTCAATCCAATCCTAGATAAAAAATTGCTTGCCCTTGGGACGTTCATATTGATGTATCCTAGTATTATGTTTTTTTTAAATTTAAATTTTTCCATTTGGGCGAACCCAAAAATTTCATCTTTGGACTTTGTGCGCCTAATACCTGCGCTTGGTATGTGCACATTCGTTACAAGAATGTCAAATGTCTTCCCATTAGAGTATTTCCCGCTTACAATCCCAGATATCCATGTTTGGGAAGCCTTATATTCATTTATTAATAGTCCTGATTTGTTTCTAGTGGCCAATAGTAGCCCGGTACCACCCTTTGCTAAGTCTGCTTTCGACTCTATACAGGTGTACCCAGGTATTCTGTATCTGAATGTTTTTTTGTTTAAAAATGTTTCCTGGAGTGCCAGAATATCTGGCTTAGACGAGTTGAGGTAGTGCTCAAGCTCTTCTCCGGATTTTTTTATGCCCCTGACATTAAAGGTCATAATTCTGAGATTATTATTATGCCCATAATTTGGGGCATTGAATTTGGGTCGTAATTCACAATTTTCATTATTCATTAATTCATCATTCATCAAATTTACATTTTGATGATTTGCGCCAATGGAATTCGCGGATCGAAATTTTTTATTTTTTTCCCGTCGAATTTTGGTGTGTAATGATTT
>LSSL01006983.1:0-14252 GCA_001953115.1 Smittium mucronatum | reverse complement strand
AGAAAAAAAATTAGTTGATTTTTAGGTAAAAATAAGCCGATTCACTTTTTATTTTTCTGAGTTACCTTTTTTTGCATCTTAAAGTACAAGTTTTAATGTAAAAGTATGTTTTTTTATTAAAACTATCTACTGGATACATTTTTGACATGATATATACTTATCGGTTATAAAAAACCTTTACGAAAATCATGTTTTATATCATATGACGATCTTGCAGTATTTAGATACTAATTTCTTCATCAAAAATCAGAAATTTATTCAAAATAAAAATTGAAAGGTTTAAAAGAAGATAGAAATTCTAAATTATGCATGAAGAAACATTTAATATTAAAAATATTTTGAAATCGAAACATTTTGAAGCATCAATACCAAGATTATTTCGAAAGCGATTATAATGCTGTAATAAAAAAAAAAAATTAAGGTTTTGTAAATGTTGTTCATAAAAAAAATACTTTGTAAAAAAAGATAGATGAAGAATAAAAAATAAAAATCACGCTACTGTTCAACACAAACCTCATATTAAACAATAATATAATGGTTTTATGTGGATTTAATGATATTTATACCCATTTCTGAAATATAATAGCTGTAAAATGAAATACAACCTTTAAAAGATCGAAAATTTAATGTTATACACAATATTTTTCCGGATTACTTTTAAATAAGTTTTGATTGATTAATTATTTAAATACTCGTCTATTTTTTTATTTTTAGTTTTCAAAATTGGGTATATCTTCAATTAAATGGAGAAAAAGCTATAATTACAGCTTAAAACATTCGAGATGAATTTTAAAGCAGTTAGATAAAATAAGAATAGTAAAATCACATATTTTAAAATATATATTTTTAAAAATTCTAATATTTTTATTGAAGGTTTTAAAAAAAATTCTGATGATAACAAAGAAAGATATTAAAAAGTCATCGGAAAATCTTAAACTTTAAGAAAATGTACTGAATTCGGTTGAATTCATAAATTTTGTTTAATAATCAGAGCATTATTTATATTTGAGCATAAAATTTTTTGATAAAATTAAAATAATCATTTAACAACTATTTTTTAGGTGTTACTACCCCTCCCCCACCTCAAAAAAAATGAAAATAAAAAAATACCAACAATTTAATTTTGCATAAAGAAATATATTCTTTAACCCATAGATGATTTAATAATTCAAAATGATTTAAGGCTAAATTTAAATATCATATCACTTATAAAACATACTTTCAAATATTTTAAAAGAAATTTCTCATCATATCAAGGATTTATTGAAAATTAGGTCAAAATAGGAAATGAAAGCTTAGATTTTTTATATTTTTTAAAAGGATTTTTTAATGGATGACACGAGAGTTAACCCCATCCCCCAAATTTTTTTTATTATATCATTTATATTTCTGAAAATTTTCTACCTATCCTTTTTTAATAATCCGTTTTAAAATTTTAAATATTGCTATTTAAATGCCTTGAATTTTTTTTGGATAAAGCTGTATGTACCCATAAAAAGGTTCATAATTCTAAATTTATATAAATAAAATGTCAATTAAGAATGTTATATTCGTATAAAGATTATAGTATATGTAGATTTATATTTAGAAATATAAAAACTCAATATTTTTTGCTTTTTTAATCCAAAATCCTGTTTATTTATCCACATATCACCCAAAACCAAAATTTCTACTTATTTATGTAGTATGAAAAGAATTAAAATATTAACCTCAAATCAATTCTTATTTTATGTAAAAAAACTCCAATTAAAAATAAATGAATGATATTTTTTACAACTGTATTTGGAAAAAGAAACTTTAATCTACTTAAAAAAGTCAAAAAATCAACTCAAAAGGTTTTAGGCTTATTTGAAATAATTTCTTTCTGGAAAAAAAGTATTCCTTCATTAAAATATTATGTAGAAAAAATCGAATAAATTGAAACATAAATATTTTGGGTCTAAAAAGCTTTTTATTAAATTTTTTTTCGAAACAATTAATTATTCTCGACAATTTTTATAAAAAAAATGGATTGTATTAATAATTATATTCTATTTATATTCTATTTATATTCTTGTTAATGTTTTGATAAGTTATAATAAATGTAAATTATTTGTAAACATCTTTGTCGTTTTTTTGACACATTAGTCGAATTTTTATAAATGGCTATGGGTGATGAGGCAAGTTGTTATTTTCAATACCTATTTGAGTTTTTTTTTATTTTTTTTTAAAAAAATGCAACTTAGTTTTTGAATAGGAATAAATTAAACAATCGTTTTTTTACAATATGCTATCAAAAATCAGATAGTTTTCTAAAGCATTAAAAATTTTAAACTTCAATTATGATTTGCTTATTTGTAAAAAGTATCTTTGACGTTATTTAAAATATTGAACTGCCATTTTTTATTTTAATAATGGTTAACAATCGATTTGAAATCCTGCTATTGGTTATATGGTTAAAAAAAAGATCTGATATTTTAATTAGATATCAGAAGTCAAAAAGATACAGATTGTTGTTTTTATATCCTTTATATCCTAAATAGTAGAAATTTATCCTTCATTTATTGAATTAAGAGCGAGATTGATGTACATTGTCTTGGATAAAAAAATATTTTGATATCATCTTTTGATATATAATACAACTTTTAATCCGTGCTTTTATATAACTGGTTATACCTCTGCTCTCCTATAAAAATTATCTTGATAAATAAATTCTTGAAAATATCCGTGATTTTCTGAAAACTAATTACAAAATTCTCAACCAAAAATTATTTATAGTTACTTAACTTTTCATTTCATTATTAGAGTTTTTTTTCCAGATCTAAACTTATACCCATTTATCCCATATTTTATTATTATTAACTACTTAATCCCATATTTATACATATAAATACTTAATTACTTTTGAGCATGTAAATTAATTTAATCTTCTTTGTGTTTTAACGTATATTTAGGCGCTTTTTCATTTACCGAATAGTCCCGTTATTTTTCAATTTGCTATTAAATAAATCAATGATCCTTTATGTTGATTGTAAAATATTGAAAAAAAAGATAAATTTTTTTTTTGGAAATCATTTTCTAAGAAAAATAATTTCAATAAAATATTTTTTATTGTAAAATAAAGATCCGATTATTTTCATTTTTTTAATTTATAGAATGACTTAATTTAAAGTGAAGATTTGAAATTTACAACAGCAAAATTTATCGAAAATTGGTTTATATAGAATATTTTTACTAAAAATAAAAAAATACCCATTTATAAAAAATACCTTTTTTTATAGAATTATTTTAATTTTCATATGTATTTGAAGCTTAGTTCGTCAAAAATTATTGATTTTTTTTGAACAATCTTGTGCTTAAATTTATTTACTATTGATTTTTTAGATTGTTTACAATGTTATCTGGCACCAAAATTTATTTAAATATAATAAAAGTTGGTCAAAAATTGATTAATAAAGCGAGTGCAATTATCGATAAAATAACATATTGGTAGAAAGCCACTTAAAATAGCCTAATGTAGTCTGATCAAGCCAATTTTATTTAAAATAGCAAATCCGTAATCAATTTAGCCCGAATTTATTAGCTCCTATCTATCCACCTCAAACTTTTTCTTCGCTCTCAAATAGATACAGTAGCTCTTCCAATTGGTTCAATTTTTTGATTCATCCAATATTTATTTTGATTTTTTTCAATTTGGCGATAAAATTGAATAAAAAATGAAAGTAATCTTTGTAAAATAGGACCTGAAAGGGTAAATGGAGGGTCACGACTTTATTTTATAAATTAACAAGCTTTGAAATACCAGATTCTTTTCCTGCAAAAGTTTGCTATAATTTTTTTTGTAAAAATTGAATTTTGAAAAACAATTTTTCTATTGTTTTAAATAGAAACAATATCAAATAATAATTACCAGAAATGTAAAAGAGGATAATTTGCCACTATTGTAGAAATAAATCAGAAAAAACAGTCAATAGGAACTTTTTAATAAATAAACCTAAAGTATTTATAAGAAAAATGGTCTGGTATACCTAAGAATTAACAAAATGAAGAAATGTGCAATGAACATGCATTTGGATGGTAAGCCTTGAGTTCAATCCCTGAACCTTCTAGCTTAGGTGTCACACATTACACCAAAAGACCACAACGTCAAGTCGATGCTTGACATTGAGCTAGACACTTATAGCTGACATGACAAAATAAGAATTTTCTTTTTTGATAGCATTTTGAAAATTTGTCACTTTTTGCAATATCTTAATTTCTTTTATTCCTTTGAAAATATTTAATTTCAAATTATGCTAGAGTTTCTACCCATTTATTTAGCTTGCGACTTTTTTAGGATTTAGAATTGTTTCAAATATCTCAAAAAATCAAACATGTTTTCTTTATTGATCTACTTTTAATATATGAAAAAGATATATCAGTTGAACTCAACTTTTTCAGAAACTAAATAAATGATGCAATTTGTTCGCTAACTCTAAGCTTTTATTCCATGTATAAAGTTGCATAAATATTAATATGCTAAATCAATCGCTTTTAATGAAATCAGGTAATTTTTATTTGTGGGTTCTTCAGCTAATTTATTATGTTCCAATTAAAAATAACCGAGAACACTCAAATCAATTAAAATATATTTGTTTCCCATTTTCAGTAAATAAAAGCAGATTTATTTGAAAAGGCAATTTTGTGAGTAGAATAGCTGAAAATATTAAAACCTCAATAAAAATCGGGATAAAATTAGAATTTACATTTGTATTCATCCGAATATAATAAATGCACCAATAGATATCACCAAGATTTAATTTTTGAAGTTTAATTTTTGATTTTCAAAATAATCAGTTCAAGCGTAACCAATTACTTTGAGAGTATATTCTTACTCGGGCCAATTATTTAACTTGAACATATAGTTTGAGCATCCAAAAGTATCCTTTTGATAGTTTTTACAGTTGATCTAAGCTTGATAAATATCTGACAGCTTGGTTTCCGCAATATTAACATCCAACTAACTCTCCAGTTGAGTTGGATCGATGATCTTTCAAGAATACACAAATAAAATAGCTAATGTGTAGCTTTCCTGAAGTATCTAAGTACTTAGTGATCAGTTTTTGTAAATTCAACAATTTCACTGTTTACTTTTATTAAATGTACTCAACACCAAATAGTTTCTTTTCTTAATTTCGAGATTTTTAAATAGAGCTGAGTAACAATCCAGCAAATAAGAACAAGTTTGAAGCACGAGGACTGACAAATCCCTTAGCTCACTGACTAAATGAATATATTTTGGTTAATATATGCGTTGGATTATTGGGTATAGAACAATTTTTGAGTGATGATGGCATATTCATTGTTTTTATAGATAGACCCAGAATGTAAATAAACAATAATAACCTATCTAATTTAGTATCATTTCATTCTCTAGACATAAAACACTCGGCAAAAGAAATTGCGTCATTGTTTTCTTTGAATATCCACACTTTTATAAATAGATGAAAATCCAGTGGATTAATAGGCTAAACAATTTAAGCCAACAAGTGCATCTCTAGCAATTCTAGCGAATAAAAGTATATTTTGCATTTTTGGGGCTGAAGAGCTGATTTTATTGTAGTAGGAACGGTAACCCGTTTACACGTGCAGATATAAATGTTTAATTGAAATTGACATCACAATTAGAGTTGGAATGATGTTGTCTGCCATGCATGGTGGTTCTTATATTAGCCTGAAGTAGCGTCTGAGCAGTTTCCCATATATTCGAAAGAAAAATTAGTTGCTTGTTCATACTTGCAGATTTTATCGATACATTAATTGAAAATTTGTTTGCATCTTATTGGAAAATCAATTTAGCCGGCTTTTTTAATAACCACGCCTTTCTTCCTATAGTTGAATGGTGATCATAAAGTTATTGTTGAGGAAAAGCATCATTTTAGGCGAAGAATTAGAGTAAGGAAACCTTGATACCAGGCAATCTCAGATGTAATTGAATATACTAGCTCAGTATATATACACTATTGTGTTTTATGTTAGATATCTTGTGACCATATTTATACTGTTTAGAATATATCTCGTCATATTTTTCTACTTCAAAAAATATTTGGATCAAATAGGAGTGTAGTATTGATTCAATTTATTAATTTCGTGAATTAAGACCTTTTTTACCTCAATTACAATTCTTACGATACTAGGTTCAGAGCAGGGCTATTTATCATTAAAACCTGTAAAACCTATCTAAAAAGGGATGAAAGAAAATCTAAACCCTGATTCTTCATCTATTGTCAAAATAAATGAATCACTCGAGGAATCACATTTGACAAAAATTTCTAATCTCGTAGATCTCAGCAAAGCCAGTGAAATTACTGATTTTCCATCCTCTGAGGCCACTAAAAACTCTAGTATTCAAAAAAATATTTCCCACAACAAGGATGAAACCCAGGAAATTAGCACTAAACCGATTCGTGAAAAGCACTCCGACATCTCCGAAGCTAAACTCGAAGACGAGACACCCTCCAAAAATTCTTTTGACCTAGATAATTTAGTTTTACCTGTAAATCAAGTTTACATGATTTCAGAAAACTGTGGAAATTCTACAGCAGATATTACCTATTTAAAAAACACAAGCACTTTTAAAAATGTCCAAATATCAAAGTCTTTATCTCCAAATTTCAAAGTAAGGGATTCAACTTTCCAAGAATTTTCTCATATAACTAGTTCTGAAGTAAATCTAAGCTCCAGTTTTGAAGATTTAAAAATCTATAAAAAGGACTCTGGTAATTTCACACCTAATTCTGCCGTTTTATTTTCTGATTTTTCAGAAAAAGAAGTGAATGCCTTTTCTATATCATCCGATTGTTCTCTAAATGGTGTCAAATCCGAAGTTTACTTTGGGCGGCACAGTTTTAAAGTACTTGATACAGAAGCTACTCAAGAAATTTGTCGAATCGATCAAGTTAAAGACAGTTTAGCTGATATACCACCAAAAGAAAGTATTGTTCTTTCTAATTATTCAAACAAGGGAGAACTGATTGCTTTTACCGAAGATCAGTCTGGAACTGATGAAAATAACCTTGATTCTACTAAAAATATCTCACCAAATCGTATTATTAATGCTTTCGATTCAACTAAAATTTTTTCATTAAAGGAAAACCAGCTCAATAGTGTCGACTCTTGCTCGGATGTAAACTTTAAGAGCCCCAATCTTATCTTGAGTATTTCTTCTGAAAAAAATTACTCGATTAATGAATTGCCATCGCCTATTTTGAAGAATGAAAAAAATAAGAATTCAAATCTTACTAGCGTATTAAATACCCCTGATAAAATATTATCAACAGCCGGTTTGAATTCAATGAGTGATTCAGATGCTGACCTCTTCGCTTTTAGAAGTGGAAAAGCTTTGTTACCTAGCAAGAAAACCCCGGTAGGATTCAGAAAAAACGTAATAATTACTAGTCTAATTTTTAAATACTTTTCGCACAAAAAATAATCCACCATTTTTAACATAATGATATCTTATAATTAGATGACACCAAACCTCAAATCTGATACTTGTTACTGCAAAAAATCTGAGCTTGACGACAAAGAAATAATAAAACTGACAAAAGTAAATTACGACCTGTCTATTAAACTAGAAAATTTACAACAAAAGTACTTAGATTCTTTAAAACAGTCTGAAAGTCTAGAAATTATGATCATAGGATTATCTACAGAGAATAAAGTTAATGATATAAAAATGAAAAAAACGACGATAGAACTTTCCAAAAAAATTAAGCTTCTTAATCAAGAGCTGGAAAGATTAAATTCACTGGAGCCACAACAAAATTCAATGGACCTGGAATTCAAAAACAATACTCTTAAAAAAAAAAATTATGAAAAACCCAAACAAATAGATCATTTAAACTCTAAATTTATTGATATTGATGAGAAGGCTAGTTTGAGTAATCATGTTCAATTAGTCGAGGGAAATAGGAAACACCCTAATCGAAAAATCAATTATCAATCTAATTTATCTTTTGGATGTTCTGTAAATTCCATATCTTCTAATTTGAAAAAGTTGCCTAGCGATTACGATATAAAGTGCTCTTCCATTAACGAAAAAAGTGCTTCTTTGCACAATTCTGATATGACCATTGGTAAAAAAATTTCATATCTATAATTGAATCTCCTTTACGAATAAATTTTTTATTTCATTTAAAGGTTCACAGATTGGAAAGATAAAGAGATTTCGTAATTTTAGTTCCAGAAAGAATGTGTCTAGCGAATGTGATAGAAACTCTATGAAAAAATGCAAACGCAGTTTTTCCAAAACACAGCATCAGCAATTCCGTTCATATATAAACCTTGCTGCCCAGCATTCTCCTGAGGGCTCTATATTTTCTAATGGTATTAATTTTACTGAATCATCATTTACCAATAATTCGGATAGATCGTATGGAAAATTATCGGAATGCAAGATTCTTTCAAGATTTACGGAATTAAACCTATCACCACCAAGCAGCAGTGTTAGTATGAGGAAATGGGGTCATGATAAACGTAGTGTATCATCGCGTTTCAAATCTACTCGTAAGGACAGTTCTGCTATAAGAAGGCAAAAAAGGTTACCATCAGTAGTTTTACGTGCATTTAGATCAAAGCGTATTCCTTCAATATGCAACGATTCCAATAATGAGACTATTGGATCGATATTAGAAAACGCAAATATATTTTCAAGCACTAAAGATTTTACACCGATAAAAGAAAGATCAAAGTTTGAATTTCCTGTTGAAAACTTCCATTCTCAAACTATTAATGAAGAGCATTCAAACCGCAAAAGGTAAAATACAATAATTCTTTTCAGTTTAATTTATTCAATGAGCTTTTAGTTATTTCTCTAACTTTTTCATACCAAAATACTATTTTTTAGTTCTGAAATTTTGGATAAAATCAAACCTCTACGAAGCTATTCTTTACAAAGAGCTCGATTTTATTCTGATTTGCTTGATGAAGAATCTAATATCTCTAGTACACAATTGAATGGATTTGATTGTGAAGCTATAGACTGCAGCGGAACATTAAGCGAGAATAGTCTTATTAGCAACTTTGAATTAACAAATCAATGGGATAAATCCATATCCACTGATTACAATTTTGACAGAAAATATTCTCTTTTTGACTCTGTTATTGTAAAAAATCCAGAGTATTTATACTCAGAAAATAAGGAACTTCAAAATACTATAGCTCATAATTCACTTGGATACGAAGAATCTCCAATAAGGGGAAGCACTATGGATGAAATAATTAAAGGGATTGCTACTAAAACAAAAGACTGTGTAAATAAATTTTGTGACGTTGTGGAATCTAATCTTATTCCGGATAATGCTAATTTTGGGGTTTTGGCAGTCGAGGGTATTAGCAATCAATTAAAAAATTTAAAGTTTAAGTGTGCAGATTTCGTGATTAGTAAAAAACCTGTTCTGGTAAAGCTTTCATCAACTCCAACTGCTAAAGCGATCGTATCTCAGGTGAGTGATGGAATCGAAAATTTCAAGAGAATACCAATAGCCGGACTTTTAATTACTGGAGCTGTGAATAAATGCCCCGAATCGATGTATTGGGCTTTAGGAAATAATAATAATCACGACAAGCAAGATTAATTTTAACCTCTAAAATTTTGAAGTTGATGAATTCTGCTGTTAATCTTTGAAAGTGGGATAACTTTTCATTTTTCCGTAGACTTAAGTTTATCCCTTTCAAGGCCAACGGTACAAATATGTTCTTTTATTTTTCGGTAAAATCCAAAATTTTATTGGAAACTAGCCTCTGCAATTGGGTCAGTTTTTAGTAATATCGAATAGAAAATGTCAAATCTTTCAAACAAGAGTTCAGTATATCTACGTACTTTGAAAGGGTTAAATTACAGTCTTGTATTTATATATCCTGGACCCAAATCCGTAATGGTATGGAGGCCCTGGTGGGATGGGATGGAATTGGTTAATTTTATTTATAAAAGTTATATATCTATTCAAATCAATAATTCTATATATAAAAAAAAAAGTATTTATATACAATTGAAACTTAAATTATAATCTGGGCTTAATTTAATAGTATATTTGAACATTACTTCGATTGAGTAAAAAAATAGATAACCAAATCAAATTAGGGTGGCTAAAAGAAAATTAGATTCAGGAAAGGAATGAAGCATCCAAAGTTATGATTACTAGATTAAAATGTTTTTAAATGTTTTTTATTATAAAGCGGGTTTAATTCAAGATGATTTTATTATTTCATATTAATACATTTTTAGAAAGAAAATAGTCTTCATAACTAAGTTTGAGAAATATATAATGAGTACAATCGGATTTAGGTGGGGATATGTTTATGAAGCGTGAGAGAAGGGTTTATTGCTGGTAAAATAACCAATTCCTCACTATCCAATCTCAGTAAATATAACATCTTTTTGAAGTTTAAACATTCAGTTTTAATGTTAGATTCGAGTTATATTCAGTGCAATCGGTATTTAAAACAGGTTGTATATTTTGATAATTAATATCATAGTATCTTTCATGTATGTGAGCGATATTTTTGTCGTCAACAAGAATAATACAACTGGACCGGGTCCCATAAATCCCATTAAAGTTTGGGTTTCCAGTTTCAAAACTTATCTTTGGAATGAATATGGAAAGGGGGAATGTTTCAAGAGTGGGAGGAGAATCCAGAGACGCTGGCTCCGGGTCTCTAAATTAGTATAAATAAATAAATATGAATCTTGCGATAAAAATATTCATAGTTGGGTTGAAAAAGAATAAACAGATATATATAAGCTTTAGAAAAGAATCAAATACCGTAAGACTGTGAATAATTCGTAAACCAATTGATCCCTAGATAGGCCCTTCATATCCTTAAAAAAAAATTAGGAATCTTTCTAGTATAAAATAATACCAAGATTTTTAATTAATTTATAAATTTGAAAAATTACCAGAATTTTATTGATGCGATCTATACCCTTATCAACTTTGGGCCATTTTCCGAGATAAGAGTTAGATAAACCTAATAGTTTTGAGTTTTCGAGTTTTACGAGACCATCAGAGCCTTCATTCCTGTTAGTGAGATAGTAGCTGGTCATTTGAGATAGATCTAAAGCAACCAAGTTAAATCCACTATACGCACCTGCTTCCATTGAAATATTGTTCAAATAATTGAAAGCTTCGTCATTGACTGAATTTGCATCACTCTTGCGAACATCGGGATCGTTCGATGGATCCAAGAAATTTTTGACAAGGGTGCCCCTAGATTTTGCATTGAGGATACGAAAATCCTTTTCACGAAAGTTAGTGAGGAACGAAACTCTCCCATCTTCATTTATTCCTAGCCAGGTGCCCCTTTGACTGGATTCAGGTTGTAAATCAAGAGGCGAAACTATTTGTTTCTTGTCACCGCCTTCCCATTCCTTCATTAAACGAGTAGCTCGACCAAAAAACTCGTCTCTGTTCCCGGCAAACACAAACTTGTATGGGAAGTCAGGAGTGGGGTTTTGCAATTTCCAAAATACTATACACATTTTTAGACGATAAATATGACCACCAGCCGATTATTTCTGCTTAAAGGAGCTAAATTTTTCTTTAATTGAATAAATCTCCAGCAATCTATATGGATATTTATGCAAAAGTCAAGTTAAATTGGCCTAAAATGTTGCCTAGAAATATACTGTATTAATTCACTTTAAAAACTATGGATTTTATTATTAGGCGGGAATTATTAACATGCTGCCATTATAATTCGCTAACAATCACCAATTTAATTTTATTAAATTTAGTAATCCGAATGTTGCAACATTTACAGTTTTGGTCCTGCTTTTGGAGCCAATCTCCGGATCGCTATTTTTTCATTTAGGCGTTTGTTTTAGAGAAATATATCCCGGAAATATACAAATAAACCAAACAGGATGTATGTGTTGGTTGGTGTAATTTACGATTCCCTCTGTGAAAACCTTTAGTGTTAGTTATAATAGTCGAAGAGTTATTGCCACCGACCCTATCAAGATTGAGCATGCAGAAATGGCACAGTTTGAACTGAGTGAAGATTTAAAACTATTGAGTACTCTAAAAATCCGTTTTTTACCGGTTATCTCCCTAATTTGTCCAGACCAAGATAGGGTCATATGATGGATAAAATGAGCCAAATATGGCTTGCATCCGAAAGGGTTCATTATGGAAACTAGACGTATTTACAAATAAGTATATTAAGTTGTGCCAAATGGAAAGGTGAAAAATGTTTGGTCCAGCTAACCCGCATGGAACTTAAATTTAACCCAAATTTTGATTTTTATACATTAAATACAACTTATTGTTGGTTTGACAGCTAATATAAAATTACCGAATTAAATACTTCTGTTAGTATGATCTTTATGTTGGAGCTTTAATAAAAAAAGCTACCTTCGATGTATAAGCCCATTAGAATTTTGAAAAGCAATTAATTTTAAGTTATTTTGTAAATAAAATTTCAACTCTATCCAAACAATGAACTCTTTATAAAACCGTAGCACCATCGTTATTAATGATGTAAATTAAAACAATTGCTAGTAAATCTTCAAGCATTTTTAAACAAAAGTTAAGCCATAAATAATTATAAATAAAGCTGTATTAGAGACTTTATGAACTTTATACGCCCTTAAAGAAGGAAACGGCCAAAAAAAAAATTCTCATGTTATTCGTTAATAATAAGGATTAAAATTTTTTGTGATGGGGAATTTTCGAAAATATAAAAAATTAGAAAAAAATTTAAGTAGTTTTGTAATAACTTTCTTTGTTTTGAAATAAATGTTCTGTTAATTTTTTAAATTCTCATTAGTGATTAACTCCCATTTATTAATTCATTAAATATTTTTTTCAGCTCTGCGCTGATAATGCCAGCCGAATAATTGAACTGGTAACAGCGAAGTTTTTGGATGGTATTTGTGTTACCCACCTATTAATACCGGAAAGTTTAATAGATCAGAAACTCATTCAAAAAATGCCTAGTGGGTACGAGGCTGATAGAGTGGTTGAGCATATTTCGGTAGGAAATTTTCTCGAATTTTTCCAATTTTTTTTGAAACTTAGTGTTTTTGTTCATTTTTTTTGAGTTTAAAAATAAATTATTAGTAAAAAAAATTTATTAATTCATTAACGAATGATTTAAATAATGAAAGCTATCAAATTTGCGACATTTTTATCTAAAAAACAATATTATTAATTTGATTAAATATTTAAGCATATAAGGATGATTAATTTTCAGGTTCACTGTTTTAAATAACGACTAAAAAAATTGAAGAGGGGTTTTAAATAAATAAAAGCTGCAAAATTCTGGTTTTTACATATCTATACATAAAAAATTGGTGAAATTTTCAAAGCATTATTATCCAATGAAAAATAAATAAACCCGCCTAAATTCGTATATTTCATTCCAGTGATACAAAATTAAATATCCTTTGATATAAGAATTATATGGAGTTATGATTTTATAAGCTGTTCAGGCCTTTTAAATATTCAAATACCTTAATTAACGCAAAGTTTGAGTTTTGAAATGTTATAAAAAATAGTAATGCAAATCATGTAATTTCACTTTTCGATAATTTAATATTGGAAGAGCAAAAAAAAAAAACTTGCTATTCAAAAAATTGCTGTTTTTGTAACGGCAAAAAAGAAAAGACGAAAATTCGGAGTCAAGGAGGATAGATTTTAATGGTGGTAGAATTAAAACACAACAAAACAGTATTTATGAAATAAATTTCTCTCCATAATGAGAATTAAACAAGAATAAACAAATATTATAGATTTATGAATTAGATGTTAAGTCTAGAACGATGAAAAAAAAGACGAAAAATATGGAATAAATGTGAACATGAAAAACATTTTTAAACTGTAAATGATCGTGAAAGAAAATATCGGAGTAAAAAAAATTATAATCATGGATTTTTTTTTGAGGAAATGCGCAAAAGGAATTCGAAAAAAAAATATCTGAAACTTCTTATGTGGCCGATTATTGCTCAGGTGTAGAAAACTTGATTTTTATAGCTACATACAAACCAATGATAAATATTTTAGTAACCCCTCCTCCCCACGATCATTTTAATTTTAAGTTAGTATAATTCAAATAGATTGTTATAATTTCATTTATAACTTTAGTAAACCAGTAATTTACTAAAATATTTATATTCATTGTCACCAATGATGATATTTACTCCTATTTTAGAACATTTAATAATATTTTGAAATATATTTATAAAGATAAATTAAATTGGGTGATATAAAACTTGGTTTATGACTATTTTA
>LSSL01006973.1:0-16027 GCA_001953115.1 Smittium mucronatum | reverse complement strand
ATACATCCCAAAACATCATATTTTTATAACGAGATTCCCATCTACTATTTCCGTAACTATTATCATGTTCACTAATAAAATCTTGCAACCACAGAAACTATCCTGCCAATTTCAAACAGACAGATCCTTTTTTTAAAAATTCTTTATTAAAATACTCTGATGAAACCTCTAGAATTATTAGTTTTCATCGTTGAAACCAATTGGATTATTTCTTCCCAATAATAAATGAAAGAATTGTAATAAAAGTAGTTGCCTTTTATCGAGATTCATCTTTTTTATTTTTGCAAACTAAATATGAATTGTTTCTGGCCAGATTTTAAATATTTGAAAAAATGTTGATAAAATCGATTCCTAGTTAACTCTATAACCATTTTTAGGACTTTATTACATTTACTTTGATCGTCTGTTTGACTTTTCAAGGTCATAAAAAGCGAAGCCTGGATAATTAAACATATTTTCATTTCCTAAAAAAAACAACATAACAGTATATTTCTAATTTACAGTGTCAAAACCAGATTTTTCAATTATTTTTTTTTCCATAGATTATATACCTTCTAGAAATCTTTTTAGATTACTATATATTATTCTATACTTTGTTTTTTATTTTTCAAAATGAATTTCAATCATTACCATTGAAGATTAAAATCCATCTTTCCACGAACATCCCAGTTGATTAAAAGAACTCGTGATTTATATTGTAATTAAATTAGATATCATTAAAAAGTCCAGCAAGGTTTAATTTAGATTTTTAGTAAATTAGTTTTAAATAGCATCATTCTAATCAATAGATGCAACTAATTCTATCGAGTTATATTGTAGATTTGCTTTTAAATTGGATAGTTGGTTTTTTTTACTTTAAATTATCTCATTCCTGATAAGTTACGAATTGAAAAAATTATTCGGATATAAAGATTCAAATAGTTATGATTCAAATGGCAGTGCATTTTACATTTTTAAAATAGCATCTGGGATATTCAATCATAACGAAGCGTCCAATTCGGATTTTTTTAATTTCCTAAAAAAAATTCACTAGGAATACATAAATTTTTGAAAATCATAGAAATTTTAAATCCTTATAATCATTTTCTAGACAGAAAACGTTTTTAAATTGCTATCTTATAGTGCAATATGTTAAAAAGAGTGATATTCTACAAAAAAAAAGGCACGTAATATTTTTTGTACAATTTATTAACTTTATCTGGCAATTGTAAGCATAATTAATAGAACATTTATCAAAAATACTTTAGACGCGATTTATAAATAACGCCAAAGATATTTAAGCTCCAATATAGCAAACTAAGTACTGGGTGGTTTTAAAAAACGCAAAAAATCTTGCCTTCATTCAACGGATAGGATCTTAAAATTGAATAATGACAGAATTAAAGGTTTCATAAAATTAATCGATACATCTTCCCAGTTCCAAACACACATTGATAGTCTGCCATTAGCTCTTTTTCAAGGTCTAGATTGATGTTTTATAAAAGAAGATTTAGGGTGTTTTTTTAATTGATAGCATTTTTTTTTAAAAAAAAAACATTCACTAGACGATTGCCCTTATTTTTTGTATAATGCGATATTTTTCATAAACTCACACCCCCTTGTTTATTTAGACCACTTATGGGAAATACCATTTAAAGGCATTGAAAACTAGCAAAATTTACTTCTATTTTTTTGGGTATACAACATTTTAACTGACCGATAAATTTATTATCAATTACGATAATTAAACCTTTTTTTAAACGTCTTTTGGTTTAACTTTTAATTTTTATACCACAAAGAAAAAAATACCATATCTAAAGGATCCTTGCGATATTTATCTTTTTTTTTTCTTTGATATGCACTTTTATTAAATTTTGTAAACATAACCGAAAAATATCAAAAAATAAACTATTACGAATCCCGACTTTCAAGGCTATTCAAACCCCATGCATTTAATGAAATAAATGGGGGGTTTTCTTTGTGATAACTGTGTATTGATTGATGGGCCAATCTAGCTTTTAGGTTCTGGTATGATTCCAAATAAATATAGGCACTAGTATATTCACTGTTTCCAGTATTTCCTTTTCTTAGGAGCATGAAGTCTCAGAGTAGCTCCAACTGCTTTTTAAATTCGAAAAATAATTTATTTTTTATTTTGTTCAAATTCAAAAATTGATCTATAAAAGTCTTTTTGTTATTTTTATGCTAGTTTTACAAGTAAAAACAACATTTATCCATCTACTCTCTGTACCTTTCAAAGGCTCCAACAACTAAATTCGTTGACAGTATGAATTTACCTATCTCCAATTCAAACTAATAGAAACACTTCACCTTAGAGGTAATAAAATACCTATTAAAAAACAGACTAATTTTTTTTGGAAATAAATAAATAGTAAAGAGCCAAAAGATAGCGAAAAGTTTTCGCTTGATTAAAATTTCAACTATTTCATTACCAGCAATAAATTCAATAAAACTAATTGGAATTAAAATGTAAATCTAATAAACCTAAAAATATATATATGAAACTCAGATAATTGAGCTTTAAACTCCTTACCATAATACTTTTAGGCGAATGGTTGTTTGACTCATGAGATTTAGAGTTAGGTCCTTAAATTTAAGTTTATTACCTGGTGCTGGAAAAAAGAAAAAGCACAAGATTTTCTTTGCGTGATTTTAATGTTCCTGGGAAGAGATCTGCGTAAACTCGAAAGAGTTCTTTTCCGAATTCCACACATCATGTCTCACAGCTACTTTTATTTGCTCCTTGATTGATCTTTGAACTTTTTCGTGTGAGGTATCAATTACTATAGCCATGACAGAAATATATTCACTAAATGGAGACCAAGATGCATAAATTAATTCGCTCATCCCATCATAACCTCTTTCAACGGCTTCCAAAGAGGCCATCCTACTTTCAAGGCCACAAGAATAATTTATTTCAAAATACCCGCAGAATACCCCACCAACGGATGCATTCGCTTCAGTCAAGTGGTATTTCATGTTTCCTTTCAAGATTCGTATGCATAACTTCCCTTTAACAGCCCTCTCTTCCATCGAAAGTATTGGAATAATGGTTTTTTCGAGGAAAGATAAAGTGAATATGGCCACGAGTAAAATAACCGCATCTGGATATTTCTTTGAAGAATTTATTAGATACCGAAGCCCAGAAAAAAGGTTCATTTTTAGAATAAAGTGACCTACTAAAATACTTGAATACGCAAATCTCGAAGGAAAAAAAAAATGAACACTTTTAATTCTTTGACAAAGATAAAGATAACAATGTTTTTATAAAAACTAAAAGGATATTGAAAGCTTTGTGTTTTCCTTTCTATTTATTGAATTATTCTCTGTCCCATAATCGTCACTAAAGGTTCTAAATGTACAGTAAAAATTGGATTTATAAACTGATTATATTCAAGGGGTTTATACACTATTAGATCTCTGATTCTTATCTAACAATGCTATCTTTTAATACCAGCCTATTGTTGGGTTAATTGGAGTTTAATCAAATCATCCGACTTTTTTTTTTTTTTTCTTAACTAATTAGGCGCCCAGTGCAATATCTGAATTTAATTACATCCTTAGCTTTTTTATCAAATAAAAGCACTATAATCATTAAATACATTACTTTTCAAAAACTATGGAGAATTAAGTAATCATTGGATAAAACGATAAAATATGACTTTACTGAAGTACCAATTTTTTTTTTATGAAAAACGCGTTTTATTGATAAATAAAGCTTTTTTCAACTTTTATGTATTTTATTAAAGGTTAAATATTAAACCCAAGCCATTTTATTTTTTCACAAGCCCATTTATTTTTTTCCAGGCCAATTTGGACAAATCCAAGCCAAATACATTAATTCTCACTCAAATTCCAAGCTATTTAATTATTAAATCCAAGCTGTTTTTCTCGATGATTTTTTATAAATATTTTATTGGATGGTAAAAATCAAATTTGGTAAGTATCCTCAATTGGGATTATTTTGTATGCAATTCACGTCTATATGGACAAAAAAACAACAGTGCTAATTATGCCATAGTTTTGAGTTACTAGTATCAATAAATTAGGCGTAAAGATATTGTAATAGTTTTTTTTGAGTATATAGAAGTATTGAATAATATCTAGTCCAAAAAAAGTTTATATAATAAAACCAATTATTTAGAAAATTGGTTTTAGTCTTAATGTATCTCTATATAAAGATTATATTTTCTATAATGTTGCTAATAATGTCAAGACACTCGGAAATATTATTTAGAATTTGAGATTTGGGATTTGAGATCATACAATAGTCAAACAATATTTAAACAGTGAAAACCTTATATATAGTATAAAGCTATTCTAAATAAAATCAACTGTAATATTATAGTAACTAGAATTGATTATATATTCTTGGTGATTACTTGTCACTATGCATCTCATTTCCTGTTTTTTACCGGAGGTTTAAATTGAATAAGAATAAATTTCAAAAAAAAATCTCTATGCCCACCTAAAATTTTTATTTGGCTGTCAATTAAGTAAAAGTGCAAGAAAATGTTGACACGAATTCGCCTATTTCAGGCTGGAAAATTAATAGTAGTTTATACCTGAAACTTATAACTTGTATCATGCTAATTAATTTCTTTTAAAAAGAGACTACGCATTAAGCAGACAAGAATGAATTGGATCAATAAGTTTAGTGTGAAAAAGCCCCTTTTCAAAGTTCTATGTTTAATTGTATGGTTCTCTTTTTTGTCACATAATAATCTAATATAACTCTTAATCCACGAATTAACAAAATTTTTAAAGTATTTTAGCATTTGATATACGATTTTTTTTTAAATTTTCTTTACTCAACGAAAATGTGGCTACAAAGTGTATTCAAACTGTGGAGCTATTCTATACGCGATTTGATAAACCCATGTTTTAGTTAAGTTCCGCTCTAAAATTTATATCATAACTCCAACACTTACACATTTTTAATATTACGTTTTTTTTATAACTCTTCAAAAAATAAATATTGTTGTATGATCTAAATGTTACAGCATTCTCTCAATTTTAACTTTGATCTAAAGTTAAAAAGGTGTTTAATATGAAAAAAAAAACAGGAGGGTCTTCATTAAAGGGTAATATTCAACCAAAAAACTAAATACATATCGGATTTAAAATCAGTATCATCATCTCATTACCAAGATAAAATTGTTCAAAATATTATAGTTAAATATCTGGTTAATTTTATTTCATATTATAGAATCTAATGATGAAGATTTTTATTCTCATATTGAACAATTTAAGCTTTAATTATATCAAATAGGCCAGATAAAGCTTATATAAAACTGTGTTTAAATGTGTTTAATGTATATATTTATATAATAACCTTAAAGTTTTTATGTTTTTGAGTTGGTTTTTAAAGTTTGAATTTTAAATCCAAAAGCCATTATTATAAGTTTAATTCTAAAAACTTCTACATATTCAAAAACATCTATTGCAATATCTTTACGCCTAATTTATTGATACTAATAACTATAAACTATGGAATAATTAGCACTGTTGTTTTTTTTGTCTATATAGACGTGAATTGCATACAAAATAATCACAATTGAGGATACTTACCAAATTTGATTTTTACCATCCAATAAAATATTTATAAAAAATCATCGAGAAAAACAGCTTGGATTTAATAAACAAATAGCTTGGAATTTGAGTGAGAATTAATGTATTTGGCTTGGATTTGTCCAAATTGGCCTGGAAAAAAATAAATGGGCTTGTGAAAAAATAAAACAGCTTGAAAAAAAAAAAATTTCTTGGGTTTAATATTTAACCTTTTTTTAAAAACTAGATTTCTCAAAATAACGCGTTTTTCTCAAAATATTTTTTTTGACGCAATAGAATGCTTTAATTGTTATGAACTGAATAATATCAAGTTAGAAATATTTATCAAAATCAACATTATTTACCAAAATAATTATTTGATTAGTTTCGTTTTTTTCGGATACTTTTTTCAAAAAATACGATTATTTAGATTCTTGAATTTTTTTTAACTTTTTAAAAAATTCTCAAAGTCACTCTAGCTACTTATTAATTTATCGTTTCAAAAGAAATAAAAATAATTTATAATACAATTCTTACTATTATTATTAGTCCTTACGTACTTTAATATTAAGAACCCCCTTTAAAATCGTAATTACTTTAGTTAGCAAATAATAGCTTTTTTTGGAGGTTTCAAGCATTTTCGGACGTCTATTAAAAATTATATTAACTATGAATATTGTATTTAATAAAGCTTTAATAAAGCTTTAATTAGAAGTATGACATAATAAAGATGGGAAAGCTATCTAATTTCATATTAATTAGGGACCATTTATCAATATAATTTCCTTATACTGATAAAATCAAATGCGAATCAGTTGATCTAAATTTCGTTTTTTCAAGCATTTAAATTTATATAAACCTTTTATTGCTTAGAATGGGATTCATATTGATCAATTAGATTTAATTTGATATATCTACGCTATATCGTTTAAAATCAGAATCTTGACAAATGTTTGCATTTATCATTTTAGCGCGTTTTTATCAAAATAAATATCCCTAGCTTGCAATTGGTGCTTTATAAAAACTTATACCCCAGGTAGTTAGATGCGATATTTAATCGATAGATATACGCATATTTTTAGCAAACCCGCTATATTTGGTAATTGATTCCGAAACCTAAGAAAATACACTTATTGCATAGGCAGCCTATTGAATTTTTTTTAATTCAGTCCAGAAATAGTGCACAAATTATTTTTTCGAGCACATGTATAACTAAAAGCTAAAATGAAACATACTCTTTTGTAATTTATTTTTTAAAAAGGTGCTGTTATACATTTATATTAGCACTATTCATCATTTCATTCACACGAGCCTGGTTGTTCCTCAAGATCGAATGTTTGCTCCTCTATAGGTAGTAGGCCTTTAAGGCCTCATCTCGTTTTATTGGTAGATGTATATTGTTAAGCAATAGTCTAGAGTAAGAAAAATATTTGAGAATATGAATAGAGCTCCACATACTCTTTGTCAAACCGGCTATTTTTAAAGTTCCATTTCCCGCTAAAAATCGAAAATTTAAAACGAAAATAAAATTCAAATAAACCATGTTGCAAACAATATTGGTATTATCCAGCATACAAAATAATGACAACAGAACATCGAAGCCCTTAAAATTCAAATTCAAACACTAAATAAGACTATTTAATATATTCAAAGAAGTGACAATACCAGAAGATAAGCCGAATGATGTTCAATTGAAAGGATTTATGTCATGGTTGGCGAATCGTACAATTACAAAATTTTGGATATCAGTTCTCAGAATAGCAGACTTATTGAGAAATTCGATTGCGAACACAAAATATTCCCACAATCAGTATCCTATATTAAGGTCAGAAATACAGCAAAAAGTTAAACTTTTTTCAAATCGAATCAAATCAATATCCCAACCAAAATTAGCCCCCAATAATCCAAGAAAAATTAAATATTTTCTGAAGCTGGAAGACAATTTTTTTTTTTGCTTTAAAGTAACCGGTAATATTATCAAAAAAAAAGCTTCAAAGTGTTTTATTCAAATATTTAACCCTTTAGAGCCAGAAAACAAAATATCACTCAATAGAATATATATAAATTTAAAAGATCTTTTTTTTTACTCGGTGTGTTTATTTAAACAATACAAAAATAGTATAAAAAATATGTAAAAAAGCTTTAAAAAAATGAAATTTTCTCAAAAAATATCTCATCCTACACCCCTCCACCGCTCTAACGGCTCCGTACCCACTGCGCATTGGTTCAAGGCGGTTGGTGATTCACTTATAATTTCAAGTACAAGTGATCGGGCAACACAGATGCCATCCAAAAATCGAGCTGTCTCCAACTCAAAATTTGGACCAGCAGTTCCGGCGCGGAGCTGGCTTAAAGATGTTCTATGCCCTCACCAAAGGAGTTTGCTAAATATTTCCAACTTAAATTCATTGGCTGAGAAAAAAATTATTTTCTCAAAAAATTTCTATCTGCGCGATCAAAAATATTCCGATTGTCTATGATCTGGTCGAATTTCATCGGTTACAGTCGGGAATTATGTGCTAAACAGTCTCTGATGTATGCAAATTTCAGTAGGGACAAAAAATTTCTAAATTTTCTGAGACGATTTTTGAGTTTGCCAGCCTCTGTACGGTCCAAAAACTAACCATTCTCATTTTTCCAATTTCTTCATGGCCCAACTTTAGCTCAGGGCGCATGGATATGAGTTCAATCCAGTTTCCTTTATTTTTTATTTTTCGATCCTGGGCCCAGTGTTGTATTCTGGATCGACTATTTTTTTTGTTTCTTTCGGCCAATGATATGACAGTTTATCTTGCTTCATTTTTTTCACAGTATTTTTTGATCCATTTGGTGCTCTCAGATACCCAGGTTGACTTTTTTGACTTGATTCGGTTTTTTATTAAATCGTATGTCCATGTTTTTGAGGTGGGCCATTTGAAGTATGTACGCTCACATGCAGTGCTTTTCCTGATGAATACATTTTTTATTCCTAATTCTTCCTTTATTCGATCCATGGAGGTGTTACAGCCAACTTTGGCTACCAATCTTATTTATTTATCTATAGCTGTTTGAATAAGCTTGCATCTAGCCTCACTCATCCCAAATGTCTCTCCTCCATAGCATCCAGTAGGCATTAGTATGTATTTGATAAGTTTTATTTTCAATGCTGTCAGAAAATCAGAATGTTTTAAAAATACATAAGCCGCAAAAAAAGTGTTCGAAAACTTGGTTTTATTGTGCTTTATGGTCTCTGATAAGTTTAATCAGCTATTAATTATATATACCAAGTACTGATATGAATATGTCCTATCCACGGCTTTTTCATGTATAGTTGGGCTATTCGGCCAATCAGATCTTATATCCATGATTCCTCTTTTTTTGAAATTTATTTTTGTTTCCCAGGTAAAAGATCTTGTTCATGTTGCACTTATTTGAGCCAAAAATTTAAAAAATCAAGAAGGATTGAGATGGCCCAAAGCATAAGATTTGATAAAAAAATATCTATCTCTGTACGAAAATCGGAAATTCCTTAAAATCATTACCTATTCAAAAATAATTTTCTGGAAAAAATAGAAAATGCTAGACATTTAAATATATGTTAAGGGCCTCTTTGAATAGAATTTTAATATAAATACACGATAAAATAAATTTGACAGTTTCCAAAACAATCACAATTCTACCTTAGTTAATTTCAGAAAAATTGAATTAGCCATTCATAAACAGAGATTTGTGTTACATATGGAGCTGAAAAAAAATGGAGGAGGGTGTTTATAATAAACGAAATAGGGTCAAGAATTTACAGGTACCCAAAAAATAAAATAAATTGGCGGCCAAAAGAGGCTTCAGGATTTCTCGAGGAAAAAACAATAGATCCCACAAAAATTGGCTAATGATAAATGAGGTGGAGACTCACAAAATGGGAAAAAAAAGTGGGTAAAAGTCAAATAGTGAGATTTTCAAAAAAAAACATATGGCGTCTCAGCATCATAAAAAACGTGTATAATTTTCCACAAAATCAAATCCCTTCAGTAACAACTATAAATAGATACAAACTCTCGAAATTAAACTCAGATGCAATGGCTATAATTGTGAGCGAAATAATGGTATCTGGAATTTTTAAAACCGCAAAAGACTCACACAAAATATTCCTTGTCACCAATATTTGGAAAATATAAGCACATAAAATCTTCGCATTGATGTAAATTGGTCACATCAACCAGTATTTTAGCAAAAAAAATCTTTAAAGCTTAATTTGTGAAGTTTCTGAAATATATGATTTTATCTGTGGGTCACTTATCAAAAATAGATGCCACGCCTACATCTAATCACATCTTACTGCATCATAAACCACACTATATTTATAGAATTATTGAGAAATACATATAATAAAAACCTATTACTGATGTTTTCATTTCAATAGACCTTTTTTTCTGTGCCTATGGGGTCATTATTATAACCAATAAGCCTATTTAATCCATGAACATAAATATATGTAAATATTAAATGAGCTATCTACATTAAATGAGTATAAAATTGTATACAGAAAATTAAAGATTTGGCATCTAGTTATATATTAATAGAATATGATTATTATTTTCTAATGGTAAATATATGATTTATTCTCAAATTTTTCAAACGGAAATTAATGCCAACGATCAAGTTTTTCTAAATGGGGCTTAAAACAAAGACTTGAGTGAAATTAAATAATAAATTTTATTGGTTAATTATTTCTTATATTTTTAAATAACTTTAATAAATCTTAACACAAAATTTAATATCCTAACACAATTGAGTGAAAAAAAATACCTCTTAATTTTCTTACAAGAAATGAAATCAAGTATTATAATCGTTATATAAATCCACCTAAACTTTTTTGAAATAATAATATTGAGTTATATAAGGGAAAAAAACATCGGAATTTTGATTTTTTAATTTCGCAATTGGCAGAATATATTTTTTTAAATGTAAATTGAAACTGTTTTCAGATAAAATAGAAATTTTGCGTTTAAATTTATTGTAATATACGGTAAAAAACTACGCGAAAATATTTTTTAATCGTATTTTTAAATCGAAAACGCGAATAAAAAGTAAAAAAAAAGTAAACAATACTCTTTAGAATAAATAAAATGTGATTTCAGCTAAAAAAATAATTCTTTAGAATATTCAAAAATAATAATCTGGGTATTTTTATTATTTATTTTTTTCGTTTTTTTTGTGGAATAGGTTTTTAGATTAAAACAAAAACTCAGAAATGTTTTAAAATCAAAAAACATGATTGTATATCTTAAAATTAAAAAAAAATTCTAAAAGTATTATACTCAAAAAAACCTTCCCAATTTTTAAAATTTTGTTTATATTTTTATTTTTGGATTTATTAACGATTGTTAAATCAGTACTTAAAAATGAAAAGCCATACCAATATCCGCAATATTTATAGTTATATGGAAGAAAAAAAGGCTAAGTGGAGGATTCTCTGGATGCTTCAGTACTTTCAGTATAATAAATGGACGGCCTAGAGGTGTATCATCCTAAAACATATAATTATTTCATCAGGGATACCGAAAATATTCAATATTCGACTGGATTCAATATGAACTATTTTAATTGATTTTATTCTGTATGCGAAAAGGGGCTCATAAAACCAGAGATGAGCGGGGGAATAAAAAGTATTTCCGCTCCAAAATATAAGTTACTAATACTTATTTAAACACTATTTAAAATTCGAGAAAATTGGTCATTGTGTTAATATTTTAATTTCTTAGTCTTGTAATATAGAAAATTCTACTGCATAATTGGTCAGAAATAATCTCATTAGACATTATCTGCTTCTTATGAAGAGGTATATTTAACCTTCTAAGATAATTATTCTCAATAAAAAACAATGAAGTAGCCTTAATTTTAAATCGATCAGTTTTATTTATGAATAGATCTAGTTGAAATTTCCACAAAATTAAAATATTTTATTTTGGAAAAAAACCACAGGTGTTTTTTTAATTGGAAATTTACCGTAATACCCGATGAAAGATGAATTTTTAAAATTCCAGCTGTAGAAGGGACTATATACGAAGTGTCTGTCAGCATGAAGATGGAAAAAATTTGAAAAAAAATTTCGAAAAAGATCTCCGCTGATTTTAGGACTGATGATGAGTATGTTATCTGTGATTAATGGGCCATAAAGGCCAATAAAGGTTTCGGAGGTCTTAAAAAATTTTTAGAGTAACAATATCCAAGATAAAGAATTCCTATGATCGTGAAAAGACTTTAAATAGCCAAAATTATTTTCTAAAACGTTCAATCTTTTCTTAATCTCAATAAGGATTATATATGAATTAGCCGTCAGCCGATAAAAACGAAAGTATAATCTTCGATTTTTTTTGGAGGGTTAAACGGTGATTTTAGGGTATCTATTGATATATCCAGATGATCATTACTTAAAATAGAGATTGTACATACATATTTGTATAATTAACAAATTTGACATTAAGAGGACACCTATAAGAATATATGATATCAAAATATATGATTCAATCAAAATAAAGGATATAGAGTCCTCAAAATAAAATAAATAAATAAGGGATCTGAGTGCATGGAAAGCAAAAATAAATCCAAAATATTTCAAGATAATCAGCTTTTTCCAAAAAAAAAAACAAACGAAAGCCTTAATAGTGCAAGAAAAAAGGCTATTTTCAACAAAATAGTAGCAATTTCAGAGCCTGGAATCAGTTATTTGTATTTTTTCTCAAACTAAAATCATTCTCAGCCTTTTTTTTATTTTTGATATTGTAATTCATATGAATTCACTTATATTGAATATATAATTTCTCGATAAATTGAAAATAAATATTCTATATTGTAGAATTTTTACTTATAAAAATAAAGATTAAATTTTTCTTAGATATAATTTGCAATACTTTTTTTTGCTAAAAAATCTTTTTGGTTTAATAAAATTTAAATTCCCTTCCTCTTTATTTAAAATATTTTTTTCACAATATATTCAGAAATTTTACCTTAGAAAAATTTTGACCTTAAATTCTTGGAAAAAATGTACATAATCTTTTTATAGTCGAATAGGGTTTTTTGTAAATTATTATACATTATTATTGTAATAGTTTTTGATTCAATTTAACCAATAGGATATGAATTTTTTTTTGAGGAATAATAAAATTTAGAGGATTAGATAAAAAACCCGTGTAAGTTGAACCTTTTTATTTTAAACTGATGAGATATTTTTAAAATTTCTTTCAATTTTTAATCATTTTTAGGTTCATTTATGGAACCTAAGATGATATATAAAGATATTTTATTTAAGAAAGTATAACAACTGAATTGGTATTATATCGAGAAATTGGATTCACTGAGTTTATGTTCACCTTTAGACTGATTGTAATTTTTATGAAACATTTTTAGATTCAATGCTAATATTCAAATATGAAGGTTTGTAAACTTGTTTAATTAGATGTGCTACAATTTAAGTTTAAAAATATGAGCTGTGGAATCCTTTTTTGACATATATCTTATAAATATATCTTTTTTTTTAATAGTTTAATATTAATATTTAAACTTGGTGTGAATATTTTCAAAAAAATCTATCAATTTTAAAGATAATACCTAATTCTGAAAAACCATATACTAATCTCAATCTTTTAAGAAATTAGTCAAAAAGCAAATATTTTCTCAAAAAAAACATTATTTAGCATTTATTACCCAAAACAAACATTTTAAAAAGGTTTTTAATGTTTTTAATTTCCCCTATCTTTAAATTACTGAGATTTTGCGGATTATCAGAAAAAAAATACAAAAAAACATTTTTTCTATCTAATAATTCTCTGAAAAATGACAATTTATAAATTTTATCGAGAATTAAAATAAATCCTGTGTTTTTGATTAATCAGAAAATCATAATTTAAAGTTTTTTAATAATTTTATATTGTACTGGTTGAAAAATTTAAATTTTCGACATTAGCGAGAAATAGAGCTTCAAAAATTTATGAAAGTTGAGTTTTCACCTGTTAAAAACCTTCGTTTACAGCTTTTAGATTTTTTACAATGTTAATTATGCAACAGTACTCCTTTTTTTAAAAAAAAAAATTTCATTTTCAATTTTTTAATGTGTTTTTAAATTAATTTTCTCTAATAAAGGGATATTAATCACGTTTAAAATCATCAAATCCCTAAAAATTGCTATTTTATTTTAAATGAGACATTTAACATTATAATAAACATATTTTTATAGATCGATAAAAGATAAAATTATAGGAAATATTTTTTGATGATAAAATTAGAAAATGACAATTAAAACTTTCTATTTAAACCAAAAAAATTTAGGAATGATTTTATCGATTATATTTTATCTTTAAGCATTTTAGGGTTGATGATAAAAAAATTGATTCAAAAACTTCATACATTTTTTACATTGAAATAATAATTATTTTATTTATCGGAAAATTATACAAGTTGAAATGGCTGATTTAAAAAAATATAAGCCAAGATCAAATTTGGGACTGAGAAGAGGAAATTTGGAAATTATTACAATTGGGAGATCATTTTCACTGCATTACTTTTTGTTAATAATAAAACGCTTGGATATATAATAAATTAAACTGGACCAATCGAATAATCGCATAAAAAATTGGTATCGCCGATTAATTATCCATATCTTTCTAACAGGATTTTTTTTTGTAATTCAAACCCAATTTTCTTAATATATTTTACTCATAATCCTAATTCAATATTTAAAAATTAGGGAAGCATAAAAAAAACCAATAGTGAATCATAAATTCTCGAAGAGGATAAAATTTTAATCTTCCAATTAGGTTAATACACATTTGGAAAAAAATAATAATGCAATATACTTTTAAATAAATTAAATGGGTTAATTTATGGGAATATTATTGAATTTATTAATCTATAATGCAATTAAATTCTTAATATAATTCAATAAGTTTTTCGGATCAACTTATAGCAGCACTTGCTAGAAATTTTAATATATATGTTTTTTGGGCTGGAACATTATTTATTTTTCACGCTAATATTTTTATAAAATTTATATTATTGTGTATCAGCAATACCATAAAAGATGAAAATCCAATTTCTTACATATAACTGGATCGGATTTCTTTAATTTTTAAAACCATAGTATTTAGATAATACTTCTAATGGCAAAAATTTAATTTTTTTATAAGTACCATTTTTTTAATCTATATAAATAAATATTTGATCCTATAATATCTCTTTTTATATCTAAATAAAGAAAATAAACACAAAAATCTAAAAAAAGGATCTATTCTATGAAAATCCCTACATTTAAGAACATTTTAACAAAAAAAAGTTTTTTTAAAAATTATGAAATAGACATTAGTTCCCAGGAGAAGGATAGGAATCCAAGATAAAGAAAAATGTTCACAAACTGGAGAGAAGAAAATAAAAAATTCAAATTTAAAAACTAAATATTAAAAATTGATTAACTTGTGGATGAATACATCCAAGTAGACAAAATAAACAAATGAGCATAAAATGCAAGTGACAGATTAAAACCGCAAGATAATAAGTTCAAAAATCGTCTTTTATGAGATACAAGAATCAAAAATTTATACCCACAAAATTAAATAAAAATCTTAACAGGAGGACGACCGCATAAAAAATAATAGTATTAAAAATGGCAAAAGTCCCCTTTAGGCTGGTGTTTTACATAAAATGTGTCGATAGGGAACTGGAAGAAATATAAACAGGTATAACATTTAAAATCTTCTAAATCTAAATTTGCTATGAGATAGAGTCAAAATAATGATTCTGTTCTCGAATTTAAAAATGAGAAGAAAAAAAAAAACAAAAAAATAAATATAAAATATAAAAACGAAGAAATTAAATAGCTAGAAACAGCCGATTACATTTAAATCATAAAAAAATAGTAAATTATCGTAAAATTTTCTTGAAAAATGATAGTTTGTTCTCATGGAATACCTGTAGCTCTCAAAATTGAGAGAGATGCTAAAAAACACAACATTGAAACACAAAAAGCAAAATACATGATCCATATACAAGTGTCAGGATATTATTTTAGCCAAAAATGGGGAAAAAACGCATGGGTTTCTAAATTTATTGGATATCCAGGACATTATGGCTTGGAAGTGATCCCCAACCAACTCAAGTATGGACATAATGCAAAGAATAGGGCGATTGAATGGAAATTTTTTCGGGATATCAAAAAAATATATAACATAATAAAATAAATAACACCAAAATAAATTGAAAAGATAATTTGTTCTGTGAAAATTAGACAAAAATTACCAAAATAAAAAAGGAAAGGGAAATGATATGTAGAAGACTGTAGAAGTCTCTTCCAAATTTATAAAAATGAAAAAAAAATACCCATAAGAGCCTAAATAAAGTCGATGATGGGATTGGTTTGGCTCATGGAAAAATCATATCCTTAAAATAATACAACAATAAAGGATCAAGTTAAATTAAAAAACTAAAAAAAACTGATACCCAACAAATA